>JABUQX010110816.1:12500-30768 GCA_015478945.1 Trachelipus rathkii
TGCATCCTCTTCACTACTGCTACAGTCATTATCGAGGGTGTTGTTACTGGAAGGGGTTTCGCATGCTGGGGATCTGTAGAAGTAATAAACAAATTAAAAGTGAATTCCGAAGGTAGGAAAGAAATTATTTAACTTTCACACAAGATCTGTTAAAAGAAAATAATTTTTTTTATTTATAGTTAATTAAATTGAAGCTTGAACTACAAATATATTTAATATTAAAGTTACTTTATTAAATTTTTCATTAAGTTGGGAGTAATTATTTATTATTATTATTATTATTATTATTATTATTATTATTATTATTATTATTATTATTATTATTATTATTATTATTATTATTATTATTTAATTGGCAATGAAATGGAAGATTCAGAAGTACAGGTACTTGGAGAATTTAATCAATACTACCAAGCAACAGACCTTCCTTTATTTGAATATTCATCAATAAACACCTGTACAAATACAACAACAGTGACATATTACACACACACACGTGTGTATATATATATATATATATATATATATATATAATATATTTTATATATATATATATATACTATATATATATATATATTATATATTATATTATTGTGTGTGTTGGTGTGGTAGGTTGTGGTGTGTAGGTGTGTGTGTGTGTGTAGGTGTGTGCTGGTGTGTGTGTGATGTGTTGTGTGGTGTGTGTGGTGTGTGGGTGTGTGTGTGTGTGGTGTGTTTATATGCAGGTTAGCGGTGATACGACCCAATATGCTGTGAAAACTTTCAATATACCCCACAAAGTATGAAATGTGCGCGTGTGTGTGTTTCATCAAAACTTCAACATTAAGTGAGGTTGTCAAGTTTTATGCATGTGAAAAAAAAATGCTTGTTTTTAAGCAGAGTGTATAAGAATGACAAACACCAATAATTAACATAGACCATTTCCTCATATTCTTTTCATATACGATACATAAAAACAAAATATCTTTATATAAAATAAATAAAATGATTTTAAAGAGAAAAAAAAATGAAATAACCTTTATATAAGATTTGAAAGAAATGTTTTAGAATATATTATACATAAAAATGTTTGTAAAACAAACTTCAAAAGGTTTATTGACGACGATTCATTTTTTATTGCCTATTTTACAACGACTCTAATGTTAAACTGATGAAACCATTTCGCTTTTAAAGAGCTACTTAATAGTCCGTAGAAATCAAAATTATTTGTTCATCTTTATTTATTTATTTGTTTATTTATTTATTTATTACTTTACTGACCATTTTTTCGTTGTTATATATATATATATCTATATTGATTATATATATATAGTATATAAGTATATATAATATATATATATATATATATAATATATTATTATTATATCTTATATATATATATATTGTATTAATATTATATATTTTTTATTTTAATACTATATATATTAATATATATATAATATATATATATATATATATAATATATTATATATATATATATTATATATATTGTTATATTATATATATATTTATATATATATATTAATATATATATACTATATATATATTATATTATATTTATATATATTATATATATATATATATTTATATATTAGTATATAATATATCTATTATATATATATTTAGATATATATAATATATATATATATATAATATATATATAATTATATATATAATATATAATTATATATATATAGTATATATAATAATATATATATATATATTCTATATATATTATTATATTATATACTATTTATAATAATATAGTTATATTTTTATTTATTTATTATTTATTTATTTATTTATTATTTATTTATTTATATTTATATATATTTAATATTATAATTTATATATATTTATATTTAATTTAATATATATATTTTTATTATATTTTATATTATATATATATATTTATTTTATATTATATTATATTGTTTGTCATTAAAAAAATATTAAAATAATTTTTATAAATAATAAAAATTATATTAATAATAAATTTTAATTAATTATTAAATAATATAATTAAAATAAATTAATTAATAATATAAGTATATATATATTATATAGTATTATTTTAGTTTTAATTAATCATCATATTAATTCAGCGTTGTCAAGAATGGTTTGGCTTAAAAAAAGAAATGATAAAAGGGGTTGGAAGAATTAAAAGAAGGAAGAAAATAAAAATAAAACTTAAAGGGAAGGGTCCAATCTTGTTCTCTTTATAGATGAAATAGTATAAAAATGGACTATTGAAGAATTAAAAAGGAAGAAAATAAAAATAAAAACTTGAAGGGGTAGGTTAGGTTAGGTTAAGTTAGGGTAGGTTATATGATATTTGTAGTAGTAGTTGTAGAGAAAACGAGAAGAAAAAAAAAACGAGGAACTTTCACAAAGTAGAATCCTTAGCAACAGTGGCGTAGCGTCAGAGGAGGCTCAGAGATACATACCAATTATTTCCTCAATATAATTTTTCTACCCCATGTAAAAAAAAAAATGCACACTACGCCCTGATTAACAACGCCACCCCCTCGGTTATAGCTTTTCCCGTGTGTGGTGAATATTCAGCAGATCGAGGGCGCTATTATAACGGTCCTTCAAATTCTTGTTTTTATGAACTCGTAAACTAGTGTTATAAACCATTGCAGCGAGAAGAATTTCATTCAGAAAACCTCTTGGAGAATGAGCTTAGAGGCAATTGAAAGTGAAAGTGTGAAAACCCTTGTCGGGATTGGAAAGGAATATGGATGAAGATTGGTTTCAAAACTATAAATATATTTTTTTTTGTGTACTAGCAATTCCACAAATCGTAAATATATATATATTATATATATATATATATATAATATTATATTTATATATTATAATATATATATATTACTATATATATTATAGTATATATATATATATATATTATATATTATATATATATATATCTATATATATATATTTATATATATATATATATACTTAAATATTATATATTTATATTATATATATTATAATTAATATTTATATATTGTTATATTATAATTAATATTATATATATATATTATATGATATATATATATATATATATTATATATATTTATATATATATATATATTAATTATATATCTATATATTATATAGTATATATATAGTATATATATATTATATATTTAATTATATATATATATATATATTATATATATATTTATATATATACTTATTTATAATAGGTATTAAATGGGGATTGTTTAAAAAAAATGACTTGATTTTCTGCGCACGTTGTTTCCTTGAGGGATGATTTTACTGACCATTGACCTCTGGAGCGTATAACCGAGCTTGAACGTTGACTCCTCCTGGACCTTTTGGGCGTTGACCTTGACTGACTTTTTACCTTTTGACCTTGACCTTTTTTTTAACTTGACCTTTTTTGACTCTTGACTTTTTGAACCTTGCTCTTTTTTACTTTGACTTTTTTACTTGACTTTTTTTGACTGACCTTTTTTTGACTTGACTTTTTAAAGAGACCAAGAATTTTTACTGCCTTGTCTTTTGGGAAGTCGATTTTTTGAGAACTAATTTTTTGAGAACCGCTAATTTTTTGAGCACACCCTATATTTTTTGAGACCTAATTTTTTTGGGCAACGCCTATTTTTTAGCACCCTTTCGAAGAAAGGGTGCGCCAAACGGTTGGTAGCAACCGTTGTACGTATTACCCCTATTTTATGCCCCTAATTTTTTCGAGCGTGGGTCATTTTTTGCCCACGGAAATTTTTGGCTAACCTTTAGGGGCTTAGCCTTTTTGATGTCGTTACCTTGTTTGACGGCATGATATTTCGAATCAACCTTTGGTCTCATGGGTCAATTTTGGCCACGGTAAATTTTAGGCTATCCTTTGGTGTTCATTGGGTAAATTTTGGCACGGTAATTTTCAACCAACCCTTTGGTTTCATGGGTCAATTTTGGCCAAGTTAGATTTTTGATCTTCCTTTAGGGGGCTTAGCCCTATTTTTCTGATGTTTTTAACCTTGTTGTTGACATGATATTTCGGGCTTTCGCTTGCATATCTACGTGGTCATTTGAACGCATGTAATTTTTTGTCGCTTCCCTTTAGGGACTTAGCCCTTTTTGACAGCTTAACTTGTTTGAAGACCATGATATTCAGCTTTGACCTCCACATATAACGATGGGTCAATTTTGACCCAGCGCTAACTGAGGGTTTGATGGTTCCGCATCACGTAAGTAAGTACTAGGGATGTTCTATAGTGTTCTATGATATTAGATGAGTGGCAGGTGAGTGCCAGGTAGTGCCATGAGTGCCAAGTGAGTGCCAATGAGTGCCAGTGAGTCCATGAGTGCCAAGTGAGTGCACATGTGCCGTGATGCCACATAGTGCCAACTGAGTGCCACTTTTTGCAAGCCTTTTCTAGCCTCCCCTGAGTAGAATATAGCCTAATATGGGTGTCTACCCCTAAGTTATAAGGTATGAGGAACCGAATGGTGTATATTACAAGTTGCTAGAATGCTTCTTACTACGAGTTAGTATTTTTCTAACACTTATAGCATAACACAGAATATATATTAAAGAGTTACACGTGCAGACAGGGCTCGCAAACGTTTCCGAGTCAGCGTTCGCGCAGGCTCCATCCGCGAAACACCGCAGGGTGCGCCCGCAGGCGGCAAATACCCGCGTGAAGGGCGCCGTGCGCGCCGCAGGCGCAGTATTTTCCGTGTAACGTCGCCGCGTGCGTCGAGACGTCAAAATTCCCGGTGAACGAAAAATATGATATAATGTAACTATTCAAGAATTCGTTTTCAAATATATAGAGTCATATCTTTTTACTAATATTGTCTGAAATTTTATTAAAAAATGATCTTTACCTACTTAAAGCAGTAAAGCAGTAAACAATAGAGGTGTTATTACCTAACACTAGGGGATTAGTATGCCTTGTTTTACTGCTTTACTGCTTTACTTTCTGCTTTTATCTGCTTTAACTCATGTTTTACTGCTTTAACTTTCTGCTTTAGCTGCTTACTTCTGCTTTATGCTTTAACTCTCTTGCTTTATCTGTTTTAGACTCTCTGGCTTACTTGCTTTAACTTTTGCTTAACTGTTTTAATCTCTGCTTTACTGCTTTAACTCATATATTTATTAACATTTATTTTTTTATATTTTTTATTTTGTTTTAATACTTTATTTTAATTTTAATTTTTGTTTTTAATACTTTTTATTATTTTAATTTGTAATGTAAGATTAAAAACACAGAGTTCAGGGTTATATATATCATTTTATTTTAATACATTTGTATAAATTTTATTAAAACATATACTTTACAATACTTAAAGCAGTGGAACAGTAAAACAATTAGAGGTTGTATATTATCTAACACCTAGGGGATTAGTATGCTCATTGTTTTACTGCTTTCTGTTTTAACTTTCTGCTTTAATGCTGCTTTACTCATGTTTTACTGCTTTAACTTCTGCTTTACTGTTTTAACTCATTTTTTAACATTATGTTTTCTTTTTATATTTTTATTTTTGTTTTAATATTTTTATTTATTATTTCTATTTTATTTTGTTTTAAATACTTTTTTATTTTTATTTGGTAATGTAAGAATAAAAACCACAGAGTTTCGGTTATATAAACATTTTATTTTAATAAAATTGTACGAAATTTTATAAAACTTTTTTTATATATTAAACGATTTTTCACAATAAAAAGTAAGCATGTTTTTGTCATTTTAAAGCATTGACTTATATTAGTATCTATAAAATCATTGATATACAAATTTTTAGCATCAATATATTTACAAATTCTATATTAAAACATACATTATTTAAAAACATATAATGGAAATAAATATAAATAGACTCCACATAATTGGAATATAAGGTTGAACAGGGTAAGACATTTTTACGCAGCTTACATTATTAAATTTTAAAAATAAGGTATATAATGATTCATTCAATTAATTTAAGTCAAGAGAATCAATTATGTGAAAGTATCGGCTTCTGTATCTATAACGGATCCAATGACCTGGTTTGAGGTTGTGTGACGAGGCATGTATTGAAATTGAATGCGGTGTCCTTCTCCAACTTACAGAGTTTATTTCGTTATAGCAAACACCTACAAGCGAGGTTGGCATTTTCATACATATTTATGGAAGTCCTTCGGAGATACTTTAATGATTTCAATAAGTACGTGCGTCTCTGTTATTTATGAGTTTGAGGATGCTCAGATAGACACTACAGTGAATGGGCGATTGGTAGAATGATCGAGAGATTTAGTCTAAGGTTCCTTTCTCAAATGTTTAATGATAGGCGTTCACAAGTGAAGAGGTTGGCAGTAAGATCATACGCATTATAAATTACGCTATTCTTTGCGTATTCTTCAAGATTTAACCTGTCCACTATCTTTAACTGTACAGTATTGGATATTTAAAGTCGTTAAAAAGGGCGGTCAAGAGAGATAGGCTCCGTTGTATAAAACTTTCTATCAGTCCGTGAGGTAGTCATTCAGATGGTAAACTGATGTCCTCTAATCGGAAGGTGTGAATTATAGGGTGATTATTTTTTTATAATCCGGAGTAGGCTCATGTTGCCAGCATTCTATTATTACTTTTGTGCAAATTTTCCGTTCACATGTTAGGGATTAATTGATCTCGAAATCCTTTTTGAGTGAATTCGAATATCTTGGTTTCTACTCTTCTAATGGGTATTGTTGCTGTGTTTATTGCAAAAGCGAATTTTCCATTTTCGCAATGTCCCGCTGGGTGATAATTGTTACCATTCTTTTCTAACATAGAGATAAGCCTCCAGCAGTTTGAAAACAGGTTCGGGACATACAGCTGTAGCAGTAGGTTTCCATTTTATTTTAAGAGGGCAATTTAGGATTTGATTCTGATAATGTTCTAGTTATCTCATACCTATAGATTTAGTCCCTTTCTAGTCATAAGAAACGCCCTTGGTCGAGCCCAAGGGCGTTATAAGGTAATTATTTATGAAATTTAGCTGCTTTCTCTATATGTGCAGCTTCAATCTTTTGAAAACTGTTAACACCAGATCAACCGAAATCTTGAGAGTTCAGCATTGGTCAAAATACGTAAAAATGTTATATAAGCTTTTATAAGGATAATTAGCAGCTGATCACCTAGTACGTTCGTTAAGATAGATCCAACCTGAGTGAAACATGTATACAGGGAATTTGATTTTGTGTATACTATGTGCGCATCAGTGGGTTGATATTCACGATCAGGTTTTGTCAATTTCGTTTTTACATATAAAAAAACATTAGAGGGATCTAAGTACTGATTAGAAGTGCCTGGAATATTGAACTCTAGAGGAACATCTGTAATGGTAATTGAATGCAGAGGATTAATACTGATATAGTTGAACTCGCTAACGCTAATCTGTGTAGGGTTTCATGGAGAAGGATCCAATTATAACTATTACAATCCAATCCGGATGATTATGATACCGCAAAGTTTCAAATTCGAGCTCTACTCGTATAATGAATCATTTTCATGAAAAACCTTACTTATATACACAGCCGTATAAAAGTTTCAGATTAGTAATTAAATAGAAAGTACAGTCAATTCATTGATTTTTCTCTAGATGGTTTTTTCCGCTTATGCTTTTTTCTTTTAGGACAATCTTTCTTTGCCCCTCTTCCTTGACCCTGACATTTTTACGTCTGATTTTTACGCTTACATCATCCAACATCTCATCTGAACCATCGGCATACGTCTTTTAAATGCTGCACGAGGATTATTTCCCGCATATCTTGGATAGTATGCAAACCTGTTCTTATTACTTTTTTACTATATATTCCCCACCTCTCTGGAGTAGAGGCCTTGCACTTCTCAATAGCTTGGCGAAAACCAAGGCCATACACCCTCTGCATTTTTGTTCCCTCTGAAACTCGTTCTTCGTATTATTCAAGGACTGTCTTTCTATACTAATCTTTACACTGTGAGAGATGGTAATGAATGAAAAATATTATCTGACTTACACTCTTATATATATCGTTATGCTGTAATTACTGCATTGTTTCTTTCTGAATATGAACTTTGCAATAAAAGCTCCATCTGTAAAAGGGGAAGGGAATTCTTCTACATCTTTTTATAATGCAGGCGTCAGAGTCAAAATGTGATCTATTCAGAGGAAGATAAATGAACTTTAGGGAATGTTATAACTTTACTCTCTCTTTGGGAAAATTTACTACTCTTAATAAAGGAGCTTTGGTATTACCAAAATCAGTGATGAATTAATAATTTGGTAATATAAAAAAGCCATACCTGGATGATTGAGCATCTCGGAATGGGGTAACCATGTTAAGATTCAGTTCATCGAGTCTTGCTTCTGCTTTTTTGGTTCATGTGGGAGTCTGCGTTATTCTCCACATGATAGTATAACGCTCTTCAATAGTAGGGATTCATGAAGTATATCTAACTACAGCATCACGTCTACGATATGTTTCTGCGTTTGCCAATGGGATCGTTTCGATGAAAAAACATGTCCCGGGTTCGTGGTTTACATTTAACTTTGATTAAAGATATTAATTACTTTATCTTCAAGGGTACGCATTTCAGTTTGTATACAAAGTCCTTACACATAATTCTCATATAAAGAGAACGTTTAAATGAACTAGAAAATATGAGGAAGCCGAATTTAAAATAAGAGCCGGTCGAGAACAAATTCTTCTTCAATGAAGTATTTTTTGTAGCAGTGTGGTCCGTATTCATCTTTTTGGCAATTGTGTTTTTCAGAAAACGGGTACCTTGCCGCTTGTAATATAAGTTTCAACACTCTACTTCGTAATCGTCTCCAGAATAGATTGTTGAGGCGATTTCTATGTCTCGTATTTAATACCATTTCACATAATCCACACTTCGTATGCCCTCTCTATTCAAGTTTGTTAGGATTCATTACACAGTTTGTAAATCAGAGAGTTAATTATCAGGATGTTAAATCCAAGATGGCTGAAGACGGAAAAGTTAAATAAAAGTGGTCTATACTCTCCATGATTATAATGACAACTGATTAATGGTTCTTAACTTCATTGCATTTATATAAGTATAAAACTTAGCAGGGTATCCTCTCCATTTCACCAGATACTGTTTATTTTTCCCTGATTAATCGTCATCAGCATATTTTTTTTCATTTTATAACTTTCGGGGCAAGGGTTGAAACTTACTTTTTGTATTTCTTGTTTATAGAAGCCCCTATTTTTTTTCACCATCTAAAACAGTTCATAATTAATATAACTTAAAACTATAACGTGGAATGTCCGGATATTGGGTGGAACTTTAAAAACCTCCGGTAGTCCATCCAGCTTATATCCTTTGTCTGAATCTTGCTTCTGAGATCGAGATACTCTTCCATTTTAGTCATCCCTTTATACCTTTTGAAGTATCTTTTATCTTGTTTTTCTTTTTCATCTATACGATGTTAGCGTCTAGTTTTTGGGACATTTTCTAAAGGGTTGGATGTTAATAGTTCTATGGATGATCTGTAATAGGAATAAGCAAGGTCATCCGTATATTAATCTAATTTAAAAGTGTTCATCTTAGACAAAAATACCTATGCATAGCGCTCTGTAATAGTTCGCGTCTGTATCTTGTCACTATATCTGCTTTGTTTACTGAATTGTTTGGTATGCTTATACCATACTCCAAAGCAGTTCCTGAAACTCACGCCCATTGAATCCATTCCTGAATCTGTCAATAATGATTTAGGTGTTCGCTCGTCCTTTATAATTTTTCAAGTACAGCATCGGCAAATGTAGCTGATTTTTATCTTTAAGGTATCACATAAGTCTGGAGTATGTCGTGCAATTGTAAAAGTTATCTGAACCTTCGATTATAAGAAGCTGTATTTAAATCATTTCCGATAGAATCTAACTGCATATTTGCTATCGAGTGCGGAGATATGGTTTTGCGTGTTGGAAATTTTTTTCTTACAGGTTTATGTAGAGTAAATGCCGTCTTCCCTCCAAATATGCTTTAACCTCTTTTTTCTCATATTAGGATACTTTAAGCAAAGCCTTAGTTCGAAACCCCAAAACTATTTGGCTCCTTCAGATTGAAGTAATACTTATCAACTACTTCCTTTGCCTCCATGTTAGATACTGACACGCGTAAGCGCTATATATTATATATAATTACTATATTATATATACTATCTATATATATAGTATATATACGCTTACGCGTGTGTCAGTATCTAACATGGGGCAAAGAAGGTAGTTGATAAGTATTACTGTCAATCTGAGGGAGCAAATTAGTTTTGGGGTTTCACTAGGTTTGCTTTAAGGTATCCTAATTTTGAGAAAAAAGAGTTAAAAAAAGCATATTTGGAGGGTGAAGAGGCATTTACGCTCATAAAACTGTAAGAAAAAAATTTCCTATGCGGCACACCATATCTCCGCAGCTCGATAGCATATGGATTTTAGAATTTATCGAAATGTTAAATACAGCTCTTATATGAAGGCTTTCAGTATTACTTTTCCATTGATATCCTCGCGATCTTATGGTTATACCTTAGAGATACAAGATCAGCTACAGTTGCCGTGCTGTACTTGATTAATAGGGAGCGAGAACTACTAAATCATTTTGGAACAGATTCAGGAATGGATATTCAAGGGGCGTGAGTTTTCAGGAATCTTGCTTTGGAGTAATGGTAATTAAGAGCCTATTACAATATCATTTTCAGTAAACAGCGCTATAGTTGAAAGAGTAACAGCGTACTATTAAAGAAGCGCAATGCTGGTTTTTTCTAAGATGAACACTTTTAAATATATTGATTATACTGGATGACTTGGCTTATGTCTATAACAAGATCTTTACCATAGAATATAAAGTCACTCCTTTAGAAATTCAAAACTATGAAGAAGGAAACAAAGGGCTATACATCGTATAGGGATGAAAAAGAAACAAGATAAAGATAATTCAGGTATATAAGGGTGAATTTGACTTGTAAGATGTATCTCGTCAGAAGCAAGATTCAGAGAAAGGATATGAAAGCTGGATGGACCTACGGAGGTTTTTAAGTTCACATTATCCGGTACAGATCCGACGTGATAGTTTAAAGTTATATTATCTGGGGATTTAGATGGTGAAAAAATAAAAGGAGGGTTTTATAAACAGGAAATACAAAAGTAAGGTTCAACCCTGTAACTCATGAATATAAAATATGAAAAATATTAGCTACGAGAGGTAAAGGGAAAAATAAACAGTATCTGGTGAAATGGCGGGGATATCCTGCCAAGTTTAATACTTATATAAATGCAAGTGAAGTTAAGAATCATTAATCAGTTGTCATTGGGAGAGTGTAGATCACTTTTATATAACTCTGCCTTCTTCAGCCTCTTTGGATTTACATCCTGATAATGAACTCTCGGATTTTACAACTGTGCTAATGAATTCTATACAGCTTGAAAGAGAGGCATACGAAGTGGGATTATGTGACATGATATTAAATACGGACATAGAAAATTCCAATCTATTCTGGATGAAGGTGTACAGAAGTGTAGAATGGTGTTGAAAGCTATATTACAAGCGGATAGGATACTCGTTTGTTCTTGAAAAGAACCTACAATTGGCATAAAGATGAATATCGACTCAGTCACTTTGCTACAAAAGAATACTTCATTGAGAGATTTTGTTCGCGCGGTCCCTTATTTAAGAAATCGGTTCCTGCTAATTGTTATGTCATTTTAAACGTTCTCTGATATGAGTCTTATGATGTAAGTGATGGTATACAAAACTGAAATGCGTACTATGAAGATAAAGTAATAATATCTTTAAGTTCAAAAGTAAACCTACGAGGCCGGGACATGTTTTTTCTCGAACGATCACCATGGCAACGCAACATATTCGTAGACGTGATCCTGAGTTGGATATACTTCATGATCTCTACTATGTTGAAGAGGGTTAGTACTTATCTGTGGAGAAACCGATGACTCCACTGAACAAAAGCATGGAGCAGATCGAGTACTGATTATAACATGTACCCGCATCGAGATGCATCATCATCCGGTCTGGATTATGTAATATACAAATATAATTTTGAGTCATCAATTGTAGGTAATGACTAAAAAGCTCTTTATGTAGAGTAGTATATTCCAAAGAGAGTAAAGTTTATAACTTCATAATGTTCATTATTTCTTCTGAAATAGCTCAAATTTTTGACTCTGTACGCTGTGCTATAAAAGATGTAGATAGGATATCCTTCCCTTTCAGATGGAGCGTTGTGTATGCAGTTTCATAATTAGAAGAAACGATGCGTCATTCAGCCTAACGGATTATAATATAAGGGTGTGTCAGATATGATTTTTCATTCATATCCATACTCCACGTGTATGAAGTAGTAAGAAAGACAAGCCTGTAATAATGGACGAAGAACGGGTATTCAGGGGAACAAGAATGCAGAGGGGGGTATGGTCTGGGTGTATTTTTTGCAAAATTATGGAGAAGTGCAAGGCCTCTATCAGGAGAGGTGGGGAGTAGATTAGGTAAAAAGCTATAAGAACGGTTTTGCATATATCCAAGATATTGGGCTGGAACTCATTCCTCGTGCAGCATTAATAAGAATATTGCCTGATGTTTTCAGATGAGATGTTGGATGAATGTTAAGCGTAATAGACTAAAATGTCAGGGTCAAGGGAAGAGGGGCAGTAGAAGCATTGTCCTAAAGAAAAAGCTAAGAAGCGAACAAAACCTTCTAAGAAAAAATGTATTGATGTATTTTCTTTTAATTACTATCTGATAACTTTTATACGAGCTGTGTATATAAGTAAGGTTTTTTCATGAAATGGTTCATTATACCGACGAGAGCTCGCATGCAAGATGCATTTCTTGCTCGCTTCTGTCCTGATTGTTGTATAGAGTGATTGATTCTTCTCCCATGAACCCTACGCAGAGTTAGCGTTAGCGTAGCCAACTTTATCAGTTTAATCCTGCATTCATTACGAATACAGATGTTCTCTAGAGTTCAAGTTTCAGGCACTTTGATAAGTATTAGATTCCTCTAATGGCTGTTTTTATAGTGTATAACGAATTGGACAAAAACCTGATGGTGCAGATATTCACGGGTGTGATGCTGATATAGTTATACTCAGAGATCAAATTCCTCATACATGTTTCAGCCAGGTTGAAGTCTATCTTAACGGAACTGCACTAGGTGGATCAGCTGCTAATATCCTTATAGAAGCTATAGATAGACTGTTTTTTTTTTTTTTGTTTTTTGTTTAAATATTTCTACGATGCTAAACAATCTCATCTCAAATATGTGGTTTTTACAGTTCAAGATGAGGCTGCAGACATAGTATGATATAAGCAGCGCCTTAAAGTATACTATATACTTATTGAATGTTAGGTGCTTAAATGGCGATATCTCTCTCAGAAAGACTCATTCTACCATCTGTAGATACTAGAATCATTGTTATTCATGATCAATCCTAAATTTTTGCCTTTAATCAGAAGTAAACCTACTGCTGACCAGCTGTATGTTCGCTGAACCTGTTTTCAACTGCTGGCGGCTTTCTCTATGTTAGAAAAGTGAAATTACTATCCCAGCATTTGAAATTGAAAATTCGCTTTGAATACTACAGCAAAGTACCCTATTAAGAGAGTTGAAACCAAGTTATTTAATTTTCCTCAAGGATTATCGAGTATAAATATCTCTCTTGTGACGGAATTTGCCACAGAAAGTAATAATAGGGATTGTGGAACCATGAAGCCTACTCCGGAATTATAAAATCACCTATAAGAATTTAAGTCGTAAAAAGGGCGAGTACAGAGAGATAGGTGAATGGATTACTCACGGACGTGATTATGATGTTTACTATCAAGGAGGCCATCTTCTGTACGCGCTTTACGACTTAATGCCAATCTGTTCATGTATGATAGTGGGACAAGAGTTTAAATCTTGAAGTATACGCAGAATAGTAATTTGTATATGCGTATGATCTTATGGGCGACCTTTCAGCTTGTAAGCCTATCATTTAAACAATTTTGGAAGGACATCTTTAGGACTAAATATCTTTTTGGGATGATTCTAATTCGCCATCCCACTGTAGTGGTCTATGTGAGCATCCTCACTGCCTTTGAAATTGACGAGTATGCACGTATTTTGGATTATTAGATGAATGAATGAGGAATTAAAATCTGTGTTTTAAAAAATGTCCTCGCTTTTTAGGTGTGTTTGCTATTAAAATAAACTCTGTAAGTTGGAGAAGGACAACTGGCTTCATATTCAATCATTGCTCGTCACATACCTCAAAGGTCATTGGAGTTTCCGTTTATAGAAAGAAGCGATACTGTTAATAATTGATTCTTTGAACTTAAATTTTATATTGAATTATGATTTTTTAGGTTATTTTTAAAATTTAATATGTAAGCTGTGTAAAATATAATGGGTTTTACTTTGGCAACCTTATATTCAATTTATGTGGAGTCTATTGTTTGTATTTATTTCATTATATGATTTTTTAAATATTGTATGCTGTAATAAACTTTTAACCTAGTGAAAAATAAGAATTTGTATATGTCAATGATTTTATAGTTTCGTAATTATCGTTCATAAATTGCTTAAAATGAAAATAAATGTGATTTTAACTACCTAAAATCGTAATATCTAATAGAAGTTTTAATAAATTTCGTACAATTTTAATTAAAATACAATGTTATATAGACCGAAACTCTGTGTGTTTTTATTCTTAATTCATTAAAAAATAAAATAGTATTAAAAAATAAAATAGAATAATTAAAAGTTAATAAAATACATATAAATAAAATACAAAGTAAACTTACGATCTAAATATGAGTTAAAAGCAGAAAGGCCAGAAGTTAAAGCGATAAAACAGTGAGTTCAAGCAGTAAAGCAGAAAGTAAAGCACGTAAAGCAGTAAAACAAAGGATTACTAATCCCTTTGTTTAGGTAATACACTCTATTGTTTTACTCTTTACTGCTTAAGGTATGTAAAGTATATGTTTAATAAAATTTCCGTACAATTTTTATTAAATAAAATGATTAATAACCGAAACTCTGTGTGTTTATATTCTTACATTACAAATTAAAAAGAAAGTATAAGACACAATTAAATGATAAAAAGTATTAACAAATAAAATATAAAAGAAAAATAATGTTTAATAGAATATATGAAAGTTAAGGCAGTAAAGCAGAGAGTTTAAAACAGTACAGCGAAAAGTTAAAGCAGTAAGCAGGCGTTAAAACAGTAACAGAGAGTTAAAGCAGTAAGCTAGAAAGTTAAGCCGTAAAGCAGAAGTTAAAGCGTAAAAATGAGTTTAAAGCAGTAAAGCAGAAAGTTAAAGCAGTAAAGCAGTAAAACAAAGGCATACTAATCCCCTAGGTGTTAGGTAATAACACCTCTATTGTTTTTACTGCTTTTACTGCTTAAGGTATGTAAAGTATAACTGTTTTAATAAATTTCGTTACAATTGGTAGTAAAAATGAATGATCTGCGCGTAGTATAGTTTGAACGAAATTCTTTGAATGTTTACATTGATATCATATTTGTTTGTTCACGGTGGAATTTTGCGTCGCGGACGCCGCGGCGGACGGTTAGCAGGAAAATATTGCGCCTGCGGGGCGCACGCGGCGGCGGTTACGCGGTAATTTTGCGCCTGCGGGCGCACGCGGCGGTGGTTTCGCGGATGGGATGACCTGCGGACGCTGACTCGGAAACGTTTTGCGAAGCCCTGTCTTCAACAGGGGGGGGGGGGGGGGGGGGGGGTGTGTAATCTTTAGAATATAGTATTTCTGTTGCTATATAGTGGTTAGATAAAATACTAACCTCGTAGTAGGAAGCATTCTAGCACGTTGATATATCGACCATTCGTTGCTCATCCTTATAACTCTGGGTAGACACCCATTAGTTAGGCTGATTCTTAGCTCAGGGAGGCTAGAAAGGCTTGAAAATAGTGCACGTTTGGCTATGTGGCACTCACTTGCACTATGTGGCACTCACTTGCACTCTTGCACTCATTGGCACTCATTGGCTCACTTTGGCACTGCATTGGCACTTCCCTGCCTCCTGGCACTCAGTCTAATACTCATAGATTACACTTAATAGAAATCCTAGGTACTTCTTTAGCGTGATTGGAACCATCAAAGCTCAAGTTGCGTGGGTTAAATTGACCGCATGGTATATGGTGAGGTCAAAGGCTGAAATATCATGGTCAAACAAGGTAGCTGTCAAAAGGGCTAAGTCTCTAAGGAAGGACAAAATAATTACCTGTGGGTCAAATTTGACCTCGGTAATATGGCAAGGTAAAGCGAAATATATGGTCAGACAGGTAAAGAACATCAAAAATGGGCTAAGCCCCTAAAGCCAAAAATTACCGTGGTCCAAAATTGACCATGGAAGCCAAGGTTGGGTTTGAAAATTTTACCGTGGGCCAACTTGCCATGGAACAAGGGTAGCCTAAAATTGCGGTGGTCTAAATTGACCCATGGGATTGACAAAGGGTGGATCGATATATCATGGTAAACAAGGTAAGACATAAAAAGGGCTAAGCCCTAAAGGGTGGCCAAAAGTGTCTTCAAGATATTGCCACGGTCGATAAAATTAGGGGGGCGTAAAAATAGGGGTAATACGTACAACGTTTGCTGACGCAACCGTTTGGCGCACCCTTTTTTCGAAAGGGTGCTAAAAAATAGGGTTGCCAAAAAATTAGGGTTCCTAAAAAAAAAACGGGTTCTCAAAAATTAGGGTTCCAAAAATTAAGGTTCTAAAATCGACTTCCCTAATAGGACAGGGCAGGTAAATTTGGGTTCTTTAAAGGCTCAAGGTCAAAAAGGTCAGGTAAAAAAGGTAAGTAAGAAATAGTAGGTCACAAGGTCAAGGTCAAAAGGTCAAGGTCAGAAAAGGTCAAGGTTAAAAAAGGTCAGGTTAAAAAAGGTCAAGGTAGTCAAGGTCAAGGACAAAAGTCAGGAGGGTCAAGGTCAATGGTGGTATAGCTCAGGTAAGGGTTGGTCAGGTCGGTAAGATCAGCTCAGGAAACAAAGTGGCGGGCAGAAAAGTCAAGGTCCATTTTTTAAACAATATTCCCTCCTTACTACTTATATATTTATATATATATATAGTATTTATAGTATATTATATATATATATATATAATATATATATATATATTATATATATATAATTATATATTATATATATATATATTTATATATATATATATATGATATTATCATATATATATATATATATATATATATATATATATATAAATATATATATATATATATTTATATATATATATCTATTATATATATATTATATAGTATATTATATATATATAATATATATATATAGTATATATATATATATCTTTAGTTACTTATTATATATATATTATATTATAATAAAATATTATATATATATATGTTTATATTGATATATATTGGTATTATATTATATATAATATTATATATATATATATATTATATATATATATATATATTACGATTTGTGGAATTGCTAGTACCTTAAAAATATTATTTATAGTTTTGAAACCAATCTTCATCCTTATTCCTTTCCAATCCCGACAAGGGTTTTCACACTTTCACTTTCAATTTGGCTCTAAGCTCATTCTCCAAGAGGTTTTCTGAATGAAATTCTTCTCGCTGCAATGGTTTAATAAAACTAGTTTAGAGTTTCATAAAAACAAGAAGTTTTGAAGACCGGTTCTATATAGCCGCCCTCGATATTGCTTTGAATATCACCCACACGGGAAAGTATAAGCGCGAGGGGGTGGCGTTGTTAATCAGGGGCGTTAGTGTGCATTTTTTTTTTTACATGGGGTAGAAAAATTATATTGGGAAATAATTGGGTATGGTGATCCTCTGAGCCTCCTCTGACGCTACGCCACTGTTGCTAAGGATTCTACTTTGTGAAAATTCCTCGTTTTTTTTTTTTCTTCTCGATTCTCTCAATACACTACTACCTAACCTAACCTTACCTACCCTAACTTAACCTAACTAACTAACAGGTTCAAGGTTTTATTTTTTATTTTTCTTCTCTTTTAATTCTTCAAACCCCTTTTATTCAGTTTCTTTTTTTAATCATAACCTAACCTAACCTACCCCTTTAAGTTTTTATTTTTATTTTCTTCCTTCTTTTAATTCTTCCAACCCTTTTATCATTTCTTCGCGACTCCTAAGCAACGTGAGATAATATGATGATTAATAAAACTAAATAATATATGATATAGTATTATATATTATATATATATATATCTATATATAGTTATATA
>JABUQX010110817.1:0-5000 GCA_015478945.1 Trachelipus rathkii
GTTGGTATATAAAGAACTTATTTTTGTAAATTATGTTATTGCTATGGCAGAGTATATAAGGTTGCTAAGTTAGTTATGTTATTGTTGTCTAATGAGAATATATACCCTTTTGAACTGATATGGTTCGTTCGGGCGTCGTGTTTTTTGTTTACTTTCTTCTGATTTATTGAAAGAAAGAATCCTGTCACTTCCATAAGGTTGTTTACGTAATGACGGTGTCAGTAGATATTTTTCGTTGTACTGGCAATGATTTAATATCCATCGCATTCTGCCACCCACAGCATGCGATTCTAATGAGGAGCTTGTTATTCCCAACGATATGTCATTTATATTTAATCGTCAACCGGATGGATACCGATACATTGCTTGTATTCCTGCCAGAGGTTCAAATAATAGACCTTTATTCGTTTGTGCTGCTGGATTCATCAAGATTATCGACATCGCAGCAGCATGGCTAGAGGATAAGTATGTGTTATCCGGTGGATCGACGAGTAGTGAAATATCTATCAGAGGTGACAGTGTGAGAGGTTATAATAGAATAGACGTTGTGTTCTCGTCATGTGACGGTATTAAAACCCTTGATGTACGCAACTACTGGAAACCCATCGATTGTGTGACCTTCATGCGTACGTGTATAGGTTTCACAGTTCGAACATCTGAAAATATTACAGCATTGCTTAAAATAAAAAACGAATTAACATCGCACCTTAACGATGTTGACATACTTGAGGACTTAATACATATAGCACATGGTGTAATCTATGATATTTACACCGAAACATGTGGTTTCCCGTATAATGCAGTATACAGGAGTGCGTTAATAACTATCAGCTTGGATGAGTTTACTTCTCTCTTGTATGAGAAAATGAGTGCTGCTGAATCGTCATACGCCGAAAAATGGTTTAGTGTTGCTGAAGGCATTTATACTTACATCCTTTCAAAGGATGTTGAATCTTTAGAGAGATATATAGAGCTTACCCAACTTGAATCCTATGTTCTCTGATTAGATGAATTAATATATTTAAAATAAACTTATGTTTTTATGTATTTATATGTTTTTTATGTATTTATATAACGCTCTTTTCAATGAAAATTATATGTTATAAAAATGAAAACTTGTTTTACTTCCCTCGTATGTTCGATTTATTGACTACATTGTTGATGATGGCTGTTTATTCGTCTGGTTGTTGTGTGTTAAGTATGTTATGTTCATAGTTTAGCTTTACAGAGGGTAAAACTTTACTTTGTTTGTCTTTACCCGTTAGGTATTATGATGGTTAGGTAAGGTTATGATAAATTTGGTAAATATTACTATGTTAATGTAAAATTAACATTGTCTGTTGATATATATTTGATAGTAATGAACTAGATTATGTTTTTGCACGCATTGTTAGTTACTTTTGCTGTTGATAAGCTTGGGCCTTTGTTATTGTTAGCAGTTTATTCGGGTATAAGATGTGTTTGGTCTTTGTACATTATATTCTTAGTTCTGGTAATGCTATGTTGGCTTTATTAGTGTGAAAACTTTGTTACGTTAGCATACTTTCGCTGGTCTGTATGATAATTACACAAGGTTATGGTAAATTTTTGTTAAATATTACCATGTTAATGTAAAATTAACATTGTTATGTTAGAGACATGCTTGACAAAGTGTGAATAAGTTACGTTTTTGGATGTTATGTTAGTTACTTTACTGTTGTTAAGTATGGAACTTTGTTAACGTTAACCATTTATTCCTGTTTAAGATGTGTTAGGTTTGTCGTTGTGGGTTATATTCATAGTTCAGATGATGCTAAGTAAGCTTTATTAATGTGGAAACTTTGTTACGTCAACATATATTGATTGATCTTTGTATAAAGAACTTGATTTTATGTTATGTTTATCCAAAATGATACTCGAAAAGTGACTTGAATCAATAGATCAATAGACCAATAGATCATGATGGCCAGGAGGGTGGAGGGATGGTAGTTGGATGGTGGTTTGATTTACTGATTTACTGCTTTAGGGTATGTAAAACGTTACAATTTTAGTAAAAATTTGACTTGAATCAATAGATCAATAGATCAATAGATCACAACTGGACAGGAGGGTGGTTGGATGGTGGTTGGATGGTGGTTTGATTTACTGATTTTTACTTGGTTTAGGTATGTAAAAACATAAATTTGTAAGTTATAAACATAAAAAGAATAAGAAATTTTATTTATTTATTTATTTATTTTTTATTTTTATTTTTTTCTTGATGGTTCTGAAACCATTATTTTCGAAATCTACAGACTCGATAACATATATAAAGACACTTTTAAATATTTGTTGTTATATTGACAGCGATAATCCTTGGCACTGCAAAGCGGCTCCAGCACCGGTGCTATATTTCAACTCTTCAGAATCCAATAATTGTGCTCCTTTTAGAAACTTCAACTTGAAATCCTCCTACCCAATTTCAGCTTTATACGATCAATTTAATTTTATGGGGTGGGCCCTTCGGGGGACCTAATGGGGACGTAACTGCACAAATGAGTAAGCTACCTCATCACTCCAACACCCTCCAAACGGAGACGACGACAAGTTCCTCGAGGCCGGCCAAGAATCAAAGTCGGGGAGTCCGAACCGACGCGAAGAAGCAACCGGCGGAATACAGAGTTTGAGGTGTAAAACGATTCCTGTTTTTCGACTCAGATTCGATTCCCTTCGGTACCTGAATCTTTCGATTACACACATTATGTAGGTGTGTGTGATGTGCGCGCGCGTCACGCGCTGACGTAATCTCGTCTCCGACGAGATTACGTCATCATGCTCGAGCTTAACTCTCGTTAGGCCTAATCTTACCCGCTCCAGAAGCCGCCACAACAAGGGCGTAGCGGCTACGCTCTCGGGGGGAGGTACCCCCTATATACATCCTAGAGACTTGAAATTTACCCTGTTTCGAGCTTAAACCATATATAGATTATATTCCAAGTTTGAAGCCAATACCTCTATTCCTTCATATCGAAAAGGCTGGTAGTGGTCAAAGCCTGTCATTACATCACAATACTTTTCTGGACTATCTAAGTTACCAAAATATCATAATTGACTGCATAGTACTAACTGAATCATTTCTGAATGAACATAACAACGGGTTATATCCGATCCTAGGATATACTGAAACACATGCATTTCGATCTTCCAAACGGGGTGGGGAGTTTCCATTTAATTAAAAAATGGCTTCTGTACATTCCAGGGTTGCGGAGTCGGAGTCGGAGTCGGAGTCGGAAATGTCGGAGGCGGGTGAGTTAAGTCAGGGGCGGAGTTTGTAATTTTCAGAGCTCTGAGCACTGAGGCGGAGTCGAGTCAGTAACTTTCAAGATAGAGTTGGAGTCGGAAAATTTTAAACTGACAAAGTTATAAATTGTGACTCTGTGAATGACTTCAATCACTTCATGCAAGTTTATTGACTTTCGACTTCCACATCACAAAATGCAATTGCAAACTTCAAAGATTTTTAACCAGCACCTTGTTTCAATTTGGATTATATTCTAATAAATTCAACCTTCAACCTTATACTATCTATATTTAAGATACTGAAGGAATAAAAGACTCCATGGTACGAAGAGAAATTTCTCTCATTGACAATGATATTATACTAGCTGTTGTTTATATTGATCCAATCTACAGGGTAAGCTTAACTGAAGAACAACAACAAAAAGCTAAATCTGCACTTTGCAATGTGGCCATTTGTATTAAAGGGTTGCAGGAAGTTCAAGAAGAAAAGGATACATCTAAACATATTGTAAGTGATGAAACTACAACTATCTCCGTTACTACCTTCTCAAGTCATTCTTCAGAAAGTTCAGAAGATTAGTATGAAAAGCTTCTAGATATTGAAGAGCTTAGTCGAAAGCGTCGATTGGTTCAAGAAAAAGGTCAAGGTTCTTCCTAATCCTTGTACACAATATTCCATAACTTTGCTGCACTGAAAGAAGTTGAAAAATTTTATGTAACTTCGAAGAGTATCAAGACATTGTACAAGAAGCTGAAATTGCTGTTACTGCTCTACCTCCAACGCAAGTTAGCGTGGAACTGCTTTTTCTGCTCTTCGCATTATAAAATCAGACCAAAGAGGAAAAATGAAGGAGAACCTGGCAGATGCTATTCTATTTTTAAGAACTAATCATTCAATGAGTAGATGATATTAGATGTAAGTTCATGTAACTAAGTAATGTAGTAGTTTATATATATATATATATATATATATATATATATATATATATATATATATATATATATAAGAATATTAATATTATATAAATATATATATATATATATATATATATATATATATATATATATATATATATATATATAGCACTGTGAAATCCCCTTCCGTAATTATTTAAGTTATCAAAATTTTTTGATGGCTTAAGTCTCTTAATTATAATTTTAATAATAATAAAAATAATAGTTAATCAAAGCAAATTAAGAGTATATGTTTTATTAATAGAAATGAGGAAACATATTTGTAGTTGGTGAAGATTTCTTAGTTATATATATATATATATATATATATATATATATATATATATATATATATATATATATATATATATATATATATATATATATATATATATATATATATATATATATATATATATATATATATATATGTATATATATATATATATATATATATATATATATATATATATATTATATATATATATATATATATATATATATATTTCTATACTATATATATATATATATATATATATATATATATATATATATTTCTTTCTTCTCCCAGGAAGGATTCTTCATCCTGTCAGCCGCGCAAGCATCTTTCTCCAGACGTCCCTCTCCTGCACTATTCCTCTTCTCTTCAGCGCTCTCATATTTGGTAGCTGACATCTTTCCAGAGAGTCCTCCACCGATTCCGCCCATCTCTTCTTCGGTCTTCCCCTTGGTCTTCTGCCCTCTGGTGTCCATTCCCATCTTCTTTTCGGCATTCTCTCCTGCTCCAT
>JABUQX010110817.1:10000-12500 GCA_015478945.1 Trachelipus rathkii
TGATATGTCCGATCACTTTCCATGTCTTGCAAAAATTGCTATTAATAAAACTCAAAATTTCACCACCATAAAATACAGGCTAGATGGTGAATATCAAAGGCTGAAATACATAAACAAAATGAATGAAATTGACTTTTCATTCACATACAGCGAGAACATTGGCATCGACGAAAAATTCAACTCGTTCGTAAACATATTAAACAAATGCTACGACGAATCATTCCCTATTAAAACGAAAAAACTTGGCGCTAAAAGGATTCAAAACCCATGGCTAACACCAGCGCTTCTAAACTCTATCAACCAAAAACATAAACTCTACCGAAACTATAAAAACAAAATTATACCATTCCAAGTGTATAACACATATGATAAACAATTAAAGGTAGTTCTTAAGAAAGCAAAGAGAAAATACTACTCTAACAAATTCCAGGATTGCAACAAAGACTCGAAGGCCACTTGGGGTTTAATCAATAAATTAGTCAGCAAAAACAAAAAAAAATCACAATGTATAAAAGAACTGAATTTAAACAATCAGTTAACAACCAACCAAAATAAGATCGCAGACGGACTAAACGAATATTTCGTAAACGTCGGTAAGCAAATCTTGAGAGACAAACCCCCTAGTCAAACATCATATGAAACTTTTCTCCCAGACTACGAGTCTCATTTTTCCTTTATTCCCATCACTGTCCCGGAGGTAAAAAAGGTAATCGCTGGATTAAAAAACATCCTCAAACTCGCTGCCGACATAATAGCCACCCCTTTAAAACACTTGTTCAATGAATCATTTTTGACAGGAATTTTCCCAAATATATTCAAGACAGCAAAAGTGATCCCTATACCTAAAAAAGGAGACCTTTGCCTAGCAAAAAATTACAGACCAATAGCTATCACAAACACGATTAGTAAAATATTTGAGAAAATAGTTTTCAATCAGTTAACAGAATATTTTATATCAAACAACATTCTCAGTGATTCACAATTTGGATTTAGAAAAGGACGCTCAACTGCTGATCCCCTCATTTGCTTAACCGAAAAACTTTACAGAAATATAGAAAATAAAGACTCCTCCCTGCTATTATTATTAGATTTCACAAAAGCTTTTGACATGATTGATCATGACATACTACTAAGTAAAATGAACAAAATGGGCTTTGAGGGGACAAACTTACAATGGTTCAAAAGCTACTTAAAGGAGAGATCTCAATACGTAAAACTAAATGAAACTAATTCAGTCACACTTCAAACATCAACCGGCGTACCCCAGGGCTCAATTCTTGGACCGTTTCTATTTACTCTATATACAAATGATCTGTTCAACTCTCATGACGCCTTTTCAGTCTCATTTGCTGACGATACCTCCATATTAATAAATGACAAAGATGCCGAGTCTCTATCTCGTAAAGCAGTAGACACATTAACAAAAATAATGAAATGGATAGATGCTAATAAGCTATCTCTAAATTTAAATAAAACATCTTACATTATCTTTAGCAACAAACCAATTAACGATTTAAATATTAAAATTAACAATGTAGAACTGAATAGGGCTACAAATGCTAAAATACTGGGAATAACAATCGATGAAAAGCTGACATTTAAAGAACATATTAACAACCTAGTTAGCAGACTGTCGAGATACATGTATATACTAATAAAATTAAAAAATATTGTACCTCTTTCCATTCTTAGGAAAATATACTATGCACTAATACACCCCCACTTACTTTACTGTCTTCCTATCTACGGTACCACAAGTAACTCAGTAATACAACCTGTAATTGTAATCCAGAAGCGATTTATTCGCCTCATTAGCAATACAAGAGACTTTTACAGCCACACACAACCATTATTCAAAAACCTAAAGATATTGCAGTTTAAAGACTTGTTAAATATATCACTCCTGAAAGAGATACATAAAATTATCCATAATAATGCATGCGAATTCTTGCTAGCAAATTTTCATTCAAACCAAGCAAGGCGCGAAGCAAATCAAATAAATCTAAGAAATAATACTTACATAAACCCTCCCTTCTGTAGACTAAAAAAAGCCACTCAAAGCGTCAGCTACAAAGCAGCTAAACTTTACAACTCGATGCCACAAGACATCAAAACCGAAAACTCTACCAAATCTTTTGCTAAAAAAATAAAAACTTATTATCTAAATAAATATTATTATTATTAATAATCTAACTCAGCGATTTAACCTACGTAAAATCTAGCTACTACCATTATTATTATTATATTATTATTATTATTATTATTATTATTATTATTATTATTATTATTATTATTATTATCATGATATATTATTTATTAATGCTGATATTGAGTTATTATTATTATTATTATTATTATTATTATTATTATTATTATTATTATTATTATTATTATTATTATTATTATTATTATTATTATTATTATTATTATTATTATTATTATTATTAATATTATTATTATTATTATTATTATTTTTATTTTTATTATTATTATTATTATT
>JABUQX010110817.1:17500-27500 GCA_015478945.1 Trachelipus rathkii
CTTTACGGATACTGAGAAAATATCAGAAAATCCTAATGAACCTGAAAGCATCTGTATGCCTAGAACTCCTATAAAACTGAAAACCTCTGAAGATGATGAGTGGAAGATGTTCTACTTCCAGATAAAGAAAGTTCACGTTTGGCATCTTGTAAATGAGTTGAACAGTAAATAAATTACAAAATTGATGACGAAAACGATATATTCTATTTTCGGAAGACTAACTGGACAATGTTCCCACAGCTAGCATATCTCGATAGAAATACTTAGTGTGCCTGCATCATTGTTAGCAGGTTAAAACTTCAGAAAAGCCGGCACCCGCCAAACAGCCCGTATAAAGAGCTAACTTCAAAAGAAGAAAATATTAATCTTTTATTTCTGCACAGAAATTTAGAATTTTAAAAATTCTGTGAGAGTATATATATATATATATATATATATGTATATATATGTGTGTGTGTGTGTGTATATATATATATATATATATATATATATATATATATATATATATATATATATATATATATATATATATATATATATATATATATATATATATATAGTATATATATAGTATATAGATATATATATATATATATATATATTTAAATATATATATATATATATATATATATATATATATGTGTGTGTGTGTGTGTGTGTGTGTGCAGTGGTACCCCGGGCTACGACGATAATATGTTCCAGAAAGTATATCGCAAAGAGAAAACTTCGTAACTGGACGAATTCTTCCATGAAGAATAATGGGAAATAAAATAATTCGTTCCTAACGACCAATGATTTTACGTAAAAATTTATTTTAAACTGAAATAGATGTAAAAAAATTATTATTGAAATAAATGATAATTAAACGTGCATTTTAAATTTATTGAAGACTTTTGTTGGAGTATGGAAGATGATAATGGAGGGAGGAGGAGAAAGGTTACTGTATGGAAGGGGTGTCTCCCTGCATATAGACTTTAGGTAGCAAGTTTTTCTTATGGTTTGTTCCGTTTCCCGCTTTCTATAACTGAATTTACTGGTTCGCTCCCTTATTAAAAATTTGTCCAGTGAGATTTAATTTTGATTTCTTTTCAAAAAATTTCGGAAATTCGTCAAGGCTTGATCATTAAGCATATTTATGTCCCTGCCAGCTACAACTTTGTATGGGTAGTATTTCTCCACAAAACTCTGTACTTTCCCTCATGTAGCACAGATTTCCTTAATTTTTTGGAAATGGACATCTTCCCTTGTATCTTCCTCCTTTGAAGCTAATTCTTCTGCTGAAGATTCAAGGGTTCGTCGGTAGCCTGCTCTTCTCTGTGATCCTCCAATAACTCTTCAGCATCATCGTCACTCACTTCCAGTATCATGATTCAATTCCCCAAAGAAAATATATCCTCAACAATAGGCACTGGTTTTTGCTCAAAACCTTCAAAATCCTTTCCTAAAAAAGATTCTGGTCACAGTATCTTTCAGATATAATTAAATGACCTAGAAATCACTTCACCAGACTTTGTCTGTATGGCTAATGCAGTTGAGGATGTTGAAATGATTTTTCCAAAACTCTCTGAGGGTAAGCTCTGTGTCATTAGTCACTTCAAAACACCTTTGACACAGAACCTTCATGTACTCTTTTTTTTAAAATTAGAAATTATTTTCTGGTCCATGGGCTGAATGATAGGAGCTGTGTTAAGAGGCAAGACCTTGATTGTTATGAAACTAAACTCCTCTAAGAGCTGATCCTCCAAACCTGGAGGATGATCAAGAGCATTGTCTATTACAGAAGTCACTAAAGTGGCAAATTATCTTGTAAGAGTTTATATATATATATATATATATATATATATATATTATATATATAAAAATAAATATATTATTAGTTATATATATATATATATATATATATATATATATATATATATATATATATATATATATATATATATATATATATATATATATATATATATATATAGCAGAACCAAATACTTGTATTACCCTCTCAATAAAGAATTGCCGGTTATCCAGGCTTTAGCATTAGCATTTGCTTTTTTATTACATTATATATATATATATATATATATATATATATATATATATATATATAGTATAGTAGTATATATATATATATATATATATATATATATATATATATACATATATATATATATATTATTATATTTTAAATAATAATTCCCTCGATTTTACAAGTGGTACACCAGGGAAGGCTTTACTTTGCAATTTCCACTCACATTTGCACTCAACAAGGGGCTTATTCTATCCTTCAGAAGCTTGTTTCCCGGTATTGCTACCCCTCCTTGGTGATATGGGTCCTCTCTGGCATTTTCTTCCAAAAGAAGCTTGTTTCATCGCAATTGAACGCTTGCTGGGGGAAGAATTCCTTAGCCTAGACGAATTCACTGAATTAAATCACATGATCTTCAGCCTTTTTCTCGCTTGAACTGGAACCCTTCCCATGCCTCACAAGTCACAACACTATGAATAATTTTCAAACCTGGTTCTTTTTTAGAAAGGTCCTAATTTAACTGCCTTGCCTTTTCGCAAATTATTCCTTCCGACACACTATCCCTTTTCAACTGTTCATCGTTTATCCATATCAGAAGCAATTTCTCCATCTATTTAATCACTTGACTTCTCTATTTTGTTAGTATTCGTAACACCTTTCACAATATCAGAGCTTTAATTATATTCTTTTATTTAGAATGGTGCTGATAGTTGAATGCGACCTCCAATATGTTTGTGTAAAATCAGCCACGAGAACACAGTCTTCAGCTTTTGCAATCGCTTCTTTCTTAAACTCTATTTTAGCTTTATGAACAACCTATTTCCTTAGGCTTGCAAGACTCACTTTCTTAGGCCCCATGATGGCTAATATTCACGTCAACACTAAGAAACAAAACGAAAAATGGTGATAACTGCCAAAAGAAGCTCACAGGGGAAGATTTACAAGCAATCAGACCTAATCACCGAGATACGCTCGCCTTGCGGAAGGGACGTGGCGTGATCTTACAAGTTTAACCTCGTGAAATCCGTATTGACGTATCCCGAGAAGGATTTTCACTCGAGAAAGTAGCCGAAACTCGAAGATTAAGTAGTCGAAGGTGTTTATGTATATATATCAGGGCTGCGGAGTCGTAAAATAAAATTTTCGACTCCGACTCCGACTCCGACTCCTTAAATTCAAATTTGAATTTTCGGCACTCCGACTCGACTCCACCCAAGCAAAAATTTTCGACTCCGACTCCGACTCCGACTCCAGCAGTCAAATTCAAAATTTCGACTCTGACTCCGATTAGTGTTTACAGAGTTACAGTAAAACATTTTTTTGTTTCAACAATTTCGCTTGCTTTTGAGAATAAAAAAATATACCACTTCTCCAATGAATCTAATCTCCAAATATTATACGGTAAGGTACCGTAAAGACATAAAGATGCAGGCGCCACACATAACAAACAAATATATTTCAGTTTCGTAAACAAATGTATAACGTAATTATAATGCAAATTATTTTTATTTTTATTATAAAACAGCCATTATAAAATTAATAGTTTAATACTTCAGTTTCAATAATAATAATAATAATAATAATAATAATAATAATAATAATAATAATAATAACTAATAATAATAATAATAATAATAATAATAATAATAATAATAATAATAATAATAATAATAATAATTAATAATAATAATAATAATAATAATAATAATAATAATAATAATAATAATAATAATAATAATAATAATAATAATAATAATAATAATAATAATAATAATAATAATAATAATAATAATAGCATTAAGTTTAACAGAATCGCTTATGAAATAATAAACAAAAGAATCTCTGACAAAATTAAAAGAACTGGATTTTATAATTTTAATATATATAAAAATATATATATATATATATATATATATATATATATATATATATATATATATATATATATATATATATATATATATATATATATATATATATATATATATATAATATATATATATATATATATTGCCTAAATAGAAACAAAGGCAGAAGTTCACATTTAAGGGCCTGTAATATCTATGTGCGGAACGGTTATACACGAAATTGCCCAATATCTGAAGGCATTATCCGACCATTTCTTAATAACTCTTTCATAGTTAAATCAAATAATGAAAACATTATGTAAATTATCAAACCTAAAACTTGAAGCCACTAATATATTCACCTCACTTGATATGCAGAATCTTTGTTCATAAATGTACCGATTCTTGATACGATATAATAATTAAAGAAGTGTATCACTCAAATAACCTACCCCCCACCAGATATATCAGAGCAACATATGAGAACCTTTATTAATTTGTTGTACTCAAACACCGTTTAAATTTAAGAAAACATATATCTACAAACTGATGGAGTGCCGATGGGCTGACCACTTGGACCTACATATTGCTGCCTAAAAGGCCATCCGGGAAAAACATAATCCCTCCGGAAACAAACCACCTTAACCCCCGTATTTTACATAAGGTATGTCGACGACTTACCTTCACTATTTTTAAGACATAGATCATATACATCAATTCATCAATAGAATTCAAGAGAGTTGTCATGCTTAAAATTCACACTTACGAAACTTAGGTTAATAATGCTATCTGTTTTTAGACATCAAAATCAATGTTAATTTCTGACGGCTCATTATCTACAAGCATACATGTCAAACCCACTGATAATGAATTGTGTATATGAACTATGGATCCTGTTCACCGACTATTTACAAAGAATCTATCGTAAAATTTTAGTTTAAAAGAGCATACAACCTATGTTCAACTTGAACCTTTGATGAAGAAATTTGCCGCATTAAGTAAAAATTTAATTAATTGTGATCATCCACAATATTCGGTTAGAAGAATTTGTTGACCAAAGGCCATACTAGGAACCCTTATAATAAGAAATTAAGGCAATCAAGGAAAGATTCAGTGTAAAATTTTTCTTTATTTAAAGCTCCAATGCTATTTGTCAGGCAGGAGAGAGAAGTGCCTTCGTAATATTTTTAATACTCTCACCTCAAAACTAAAGACACCTCAAAAATTAAAGTCAGACTATACCATAAGTCCAAACAACTGTCATCTTCCTTTAGCACAAGAAATACTTTGCCCGACAGCCATTACGTTGTATACCAATTTAACTGCCCTGAGTTAGACTGTACGTCGACATATATTGGTTACACGAAGAATAGATTGTCGGACAGGGCTTATCAACATCTCTACAGTCCCAGCAAGGTATCTTTGAACATTTTCAATGCACATGGTCAATCAACTATTAGTAGTATTTCTAAACACTTCACAATATTATACGGATCGTGTGAAGTCCAGAAACTTAAAATTGCGGGCCTTCTACATCAAAACACGCAACCAGACATTAACATAAAATTTTATGTATTTATCAGTCAGACCATAGTAAAAAATGGTCAGACTCAATATCATTTGATTTACTTATTATATATCAATTTAAAGACTCATTCGCTTACAAGAAATAATCCTCTGATGATGTCTCAAGTATAGAGATGAAACGCGTCGGGAAATCTATGTAAATATATCTTCTTCTTCTCCTGTATATTATTTTCAAAGATTATTTTAAGGAAATTAAATTATGTACAAAAATAAATATTTAGAAAGTTGGAAATAAAATCAAAAACTTTTATAATAATAATAATAATAATAATAATAATAATAATAATAATAATAATAATAATAATAATAATAATAATAATAATAATAATAATAATAATAATAATAATAATAATAATAATAATAATAGTTCTCTAAATTTTCGACTCCGACTCCGACTCCGACTCCACTTACACAGGAATCTTCGACTCCGACTCCGACTCCGACTCCACTTGCACAGAGTTTACGACTCCGGCTCCGACTCCGACTCCGGCTCGACTCCAGGAAAATTGCACGACTCCACGACTCCGACTCCGCCTGCACCCCTGATATATATATATATATATATATATATATATATATATATATATATATATATATATATATATATATATATATATATATATATATATATATATATATATATATATATAGAAATACTTCTCTATATATATATATATATACAAATATATATATGCTATAGGCAAATGCCTGTATATTTTATGAACACATATATGATACTCAAATACCAAAGAAAATGACTTTCTCAGGTATCTTCCTATTGAATATTACATTCTTGTTGTTTTTAAATGGTTTTCGTCAATAGTTTGAACGCCGCGCGTCATGAATCTATTCGAGGTGATGCCAATTCAAAATCATCACATATAGGTCTATATATATATAAATATATAAAAAAATATTTATATATATATATATATATATATATATATATAACTATATATAACTATATATATAATATATATAACCTTATATATATATATCATCATCTTCATCACCCACCTTCTTTCACCAAGACTGGGGGTAAAAGGTGCGTAAAAAGCACCGAACAAAGTACGAGAAGAATATGGGGCAGTCGAAGGGAAGCTCGGCATTACCACCCCTTTATGCCTTTTGACGAGGCATAGATAGTCAGGAAAAATCCACCCTAGGCTTCACCCGGAACTGCGAAGGACCCTCACTATGGCATCTCGTCGATGTAGGGTTCATCCCTTGGCCCAAGGTGAGTACAACCCCCCCCCCCTTACAAAACCCCGCCATTCACTCCAATTATGCACCTTTCTTCTCGCCTCTGCCCAAACTGCATTTCCCTCCAGTCACTATACCTTAAACTCGAAAATCCGCTTTATATATATATTATATATATATATATATATATATATATATATATATATATATATATATATATATATATATATATATATATATATATATATATATATATATATATATATATATATATATATATATATATATATATATCACCTCAGATGGGCAAAGGACAAAGGTATATATATTCAACCAGAGTAGGGAAATATCAATTTGTCAATCAGATCAATAGCTGACATGCTCCTGATACACAGCGTTTAGAAATAATTTACAAATCAATGGAAGAGTAGGAAATAGAAAGAGTATTCCATATTTTACCACTGTGTAAGTGTAAAAATGAGCATAGCTGTTAAATCTAAGGTGAGAGCGTTGGAAAGAGAAATATCAGACCTTGTTGAAAGGCGGGTTACAGATGTTTTCCTCAGAGGAGAAGTAATACGATTAGAGGGGGGGTTGAGAAGCCCATTATAATATCAATATCATAATAAGATTAAAGTAACAGTTTTACACTTAAACTTTATAACTACTTGAAACTGACAGTTTAGGATTCCTCTACCTCCTAATGTAATAGCATTCATAATGATAATAGTATTTATTAACTTCTTGGTTAAACTACTTGCATCATGATAGAAGAACTTTAGACTCATTGTACAAACTACTTCTACCACCTAAAGTAGAAGTAGTTTAAACTACTTGAATATTGTGAAGTAGTTTAGAATAATTCAGTTTTTAAGTACTTTCGCTCTCTTGACGTCTAAATAGCTAGCTATAATTATTAAAAGTATTTATTGGTAAATTTAATCACAAAATTTCAATATATATATATATATATATATATATATATATATATATATATATATATATATATATATATATATATATATATATATATATATATATATATATATATATATATATATATTCACCCTTCTTTCCCCAAGACTGGAGATAAGGTGCGTAGCATGCACTAGAAGCAGAAAAATAGTAGAAGAATATGCTGCAAGTCGAAAAGAAAGCCCATCCTTACCGCCTTTATACCTTTTAGCGAGAACTCGTCACAGTCAAAATATCCAACTAGAGCTATACGGGACCTTGACGGACTCTCACTATGGCATCTTGTCAATGTAGAGCTCAACCATTTACCCAGATGGGCCAGCCATACCCTAAGAAAAAACGCCATTCACTCCTGTTAGGCACCTTTCTTTTCGCATCTGCCAAACTCACATTTCTCTCCTCCAGGCATTCCTTTACTGACTCAATCCACTTTTTCTTCGGTCTCGCAGCCGGTCGATTCTCAGCACACTCACCACTGTACATCCGCTTAATCAACCGACTATCATCCATCCTTTCTACATGACCAAATCATCTCAACGTACTTTCATTTATTCTCTCATTTATCCCCTTCTTCACACCACACAACTCTTTAAAACGTTCATTCCTCATTTTGTCAATTCTTCTCACACCTAACATGCCCCTTAGATTGTCCATCTGAACACATTGTACTTTAGATCTATACCTCTTATTCCAGACCATAGTCTCACTACTCACTAATATACATTAACACAGGTAGCAACATACCCTCATGCAAGACCCTAGTGCACTCAAGACTTAGTCCCTTTACATCCACCAACGATTTAATTGCACCAACCACCTTCCTGCCATTCACAACTTTCCTACTACACTCTGCATTACCCGTTCCCTTTTCATCCAACATATATCCTAAATATTTAAACTCAGACACTTGTTCCAGCTGCTCACCATCTAACATAACTTCACACCGAGGACTGTCCTCACTCACAACTATAATCTTACTCTTATCTAAGCTTACTTTCAAACCATTCCTTTTACACAACTTGCCAAATCTCTCTACCAAGCCTCTCAAACTCTATTCAGATTCGTCACACACAAAAAAACACCCCCATATAATAGGTAGGGCACCACTCTCTTCCATTTTCCATCATTCTAACACCATCTCCTGCCACCCCCACCTCTAATTCTTTCATTACCTCACCCATATACAAATTGAATAACCAATGAGACAACACATCCATGCCTCACTCCGAAACCAATCACTTTTTCCAACATATATCCTAACACTTTACTATCGTCACACACTTTTGATTCCATTCAAAAGCCTACCACCAACATCATATATCACTAACACCTGCCATAGAGCTTCCCTATTAATTCTATCATACTCCTGCTGCGAATCCATAAAACCTAAATACAATTTATTCTTTTGCCATCTCATTTTCTCAGTCATTTGTTTCAATGATTTGATCCACACATCTTCTACCACTTCCAAATGCACCTTGTTTTTTACTAATCAGTCCTTCAGTTACTCGACGCACTCTTTCGACCAAAATATCAGCATTTATCTTCTCTCCACAACATCAATAGCAGATTCCAATTCCCTATACATTTCTAGGTTAAGAGTTGCTACCATTATTCACTCTCCTCAGTCCCTCGGTACTATACCTTCATAAACGCTTTGTTACACAACTTCCAAATCCAATCAATCACCATCTCGCCTCCGTTCTTGATCATTTCACCGTTAATTTCATATATACCTGCAGATTTATACATAAATACATTCATATATATATATATATATATATATATATATATATATATATATATATATATATATATATATATATATATATCTATATATATATATATATATATATATTTAATATATATATATATATATGTTTATATATATATATATATATATATATATATATATATATATATATATATATATATATATATATATATATATATATATATATATATATATATATATATATATATATATATATATATAACATTTTTTTTTATTAAATATATATATATTATATATCTCATATATATATATATATATATATAAATAATTTCTGGGTTTTTATAATTAAATAATTATATTAGGAAATAAAAGATAATCTTAGAAATTGAAATAACTCAATATTAAAAAATTACATAAATTACTCAATTAATCGTTCTATTTTATCAATTTTTCATTTTGATTGTTAATCACATAAATAGTATTGAATACGATGTATTGTTTACCATTCGTTGGTCAGTTGCGATTTTGGTGTGTGTGTGTGTGTGTGTGTGTGTGTGTGTGTGTGTGTGTGTGTGTGTGTGTGTGTGTGTGTGTGTGAGAGAGAGAGAGAGAGAGAGAGAGAGCAATGTA
>JABUQX010110817.1:32500-35000 GCA_015478945.1 Trachelipus rathkii
CTTGAACGGACCAGAATCACTATTTAGGGAGGGTTTATTTTTATGAATGAATAGTGTTTCTAAAATATGTAGGTTGGTTTGTGACTTTGTTTGGGTTAATATATTGAAATTGTTATAGTTAAAGTTGTGGTCTGAAGAATGGGAATGATCTCTGATGGAAGAAAAAGCTGGTGAACTCAAGAAAGTTTTTGTACGGGTGGAGACACCTCTGTGCTCATCGATCCTCACAAAAAATTGGCGCAGAGTGCTGCCAATATAAACAGCATCGCAGCTGTCACATGAAAATTTATAAATGATAGAGGAACGAAGAGATGCAGGAGTGTGGTCTTTATGGTTACAGAAGGAAGAGATTTTTCTTGTGGCTGTGAATACCAGATTAATATTCAACTGAGGAAAACATTTCTGTAAAAGGGAACTCAACTCTTTACGTTGCTTTATAAAAATGTGTTCGTAAAAAGGTAACTTAATATATACATTTCATTTAGGTACATTATAAGTCGGATGATTAGATGAGTAACAGGAGATCAGAAAATCACTTATATATTTGTAAATTAATTTAGTAGGATAGTAATTATTTTCAACCCTTCTAAAGTTTTTTCATACCTAATATCGAAAGCTGACATTGGTGTACTCAAGTCCCTTAAAAGTGACTCATCTCTAATTATTTGTAAACCGGACAAAGGTCTTGGCGTTGTCCTACTAGATAAGACTGACTATGTCAATAAAGTACTTAATGTTATCTCTGATCCCACTAAATTTATCCCAGTTTTGAATAAGGACCCTCTGAGCATGTCACTCAATTTAAATCGTTTTTTGCGTAAGTTACTAAAAGCCGATAAAATTAACAAAACAGTGTTTAATGAAATATACTCCCATGGTTCCTCCCCTGGAATACTTTACGGGCTCCCTAAAATTCACAAAGAAAATGTCCCAATTCGACCCATTTTAGCAGCTTTTAATACACATAACTATAAACTAGCGAAATACTTAGTCCCACTCTTAACTCCATTTGCCAGTAACGATTTCATAGTAAAAAACTCCTACAATTTCAAAAATTGGTTACTAAACATTGATGTAAATAACTATTATATGACGAGCTTTGACATTGAATCCTTATACACAAATATTCCGGTAAAAGATGCGATAGAGTTCCTTCTTGATGATATTTTTCAACAGAACCCCACCTTTCATGGTTTTAATAAAGCCGAATTTAAAACTTTGCTTACATTGGCTACCCAAGATACTTTTTTCTTTTTTAATGATACTTTATATCAGCAGATAGACTCTCTGGCAATGGGTTCCCCCCTTAGTGCTACATTGGCAAACTCATACTTAAGCCATTTTGAAAAAATTTGGCTACAAAATTGTCCCCCCTCATTTAAACCAATTCACTATAAGCGTTTCATGGATGATACTTTTTTACTTTTTTCAAATAAAGACAAAGTTTTACCATTTTTTGACTACTTAAATAACAAACTGAATAATATTAATTTTACAAAAGAGGAGGAGGAGGATGGCACTCTACCATTTTTAGATATGTTAATTAAGAAATCGACTCCAAAATTTACCGTAAGCGTCTACCGCAAGAAAACCTTTTCAGGTTTGGGACTTAATTTCTTCAGCCATGTCCCTCTCATTTATAAATGCAATAGTATTAAAACTTTAATATACAGAGGTTATCACCTCAGTTCCACTTTTGATCTTATGCATAATGAGTTCAATTTTCTTTTAAATTTTTTTAAAAATAATTACTATCCTACTAAATTAATTTACAAATATATAAGTGATTTTCTGATCTCCTGTTACTCATCTAATCCTCCGACTTATAATGTACCTAAATGCAATGTATATATTAAGTTACCTTTTTACGAACACATTTTTATAAAGCAACGTAAAGAGTTGAGTTCCCTTTTACAGAAATGTTTTCCTCAGTTGAATATTAATCTGGTATTCACAGCCACAAGAAAAATCTCTTCCTTCTGTAACCATAAAGACCACACTCCTGCATCTCTTCGTTCCTCTATCATTTATAAATTTTCATGTGACAGCTGCGATGCTGTTTATATTGGCAGCACTTTGCGCCAATTTTTTGTGAGGATCGATGAGCACAAAGGTGTCTCCACCCGTACAAAAACTTTCTTGAGTTCACCAGCTTTTTCTTCCATCAGAGATCATTCCCATTCTTCAGACCACAACTTTAACTATAACAATTTCAATATATTAACCCAAACAAAGTCACAAACCAACCTACATATTTTAGAAACACTATTCATTCATAAAAATAAACCCTCCCTAAATAGTGATTCTGGTCCGTTCAAGCTGCAACTGTTTTGACGTACTCTGCTGTGAAGCGATTTGTGACTTGCTTTCCTACTTAGATGTATTTGCTAGTAAAATATCCCTATACAATCGGTAAGTTATTGCTTTCTTGTTCCTTGAAAACACTTCTTGCTCCTGTTATTTAAATTTATTAATTTTAGTTACCCCTAGACAAATTGAT
>JABUQX010110817.1:45000-49905 GCA_015478945.1 Trachelipus rathkii
CCTCTCTACTCCTTTTCTTACGCATGTCTTCATCTTTCCTTTTGTGCATAATTCGCTCTTCTTTTGCAGACAGGGTCTTATCCACAGATCCTATAGTTCCACGCCTTCCTTTCTCTCGTTGGGCAAGGAGAAATTCTTTGTCTTCTTGAAGAACTATCATACTTAGCGCGTTAGCATGAGATATGTCAAAGAGGTCATCCAAATTATCCACAAATGTTTCTTCTTTCTTTATCTGCGCTGGAGTTCGTCGATTTCTAAGACGTTTCAGATCTTTCCAAGTTTGAAAAAGGATTTCAAGTTGCTTTATAGCATGATGTTCGGGCCGTACTGGAATTCGTGCCTTTCCTACCCAAAAAGGAATAAGATCTCTGATAGTCTTTGTTGCAGATTCGCGTATCGTCTCTTTTTCTTCAACATGACGCCTAAGAAACACACCCAAAGCATCACGATTGGATGGTAGCTTACTACCATGAAATTTCTTGACAATGAAATCTAAGAGAAAGTATTTATCTTTACTACGAGTAACAGTATCGCCTTCAGCCATTGGTCTCTAGTTATAACTATATTAATAGCAGCTATAAAATAAAAATACAATAGTATACCTGTAAAGAGAAAAAGATTGATTTAGTATTGAAACACGCTAACTAAATAAATCAAATTTAAGTGATTTAGTATTGAAACAATAAATCAAATTTAATGCTACCGATATTTAGCACGTGTATCGGTAGGGAGGTGAACACGTGTAAAAATTGAATGAAACTTCTCCGTTTATTAAGAATAAAACATTTAGGCACAAATTGGAAGCTACAACTGACCGCACCCTCACTCAACAGAGTTCACTCAACCACTGACACTGAGCACATCTTGTGGATGGCTGGACTACCTCTAAACATTATCAGAATGGTCTGAAATTTTATGTGGGAGGTTTTTACCCAAAGTGGATCCAGATTGGATGGTGAGAGTAAAACATTTCAAACTTTCAAAAATAAGGGCTAACTATATATAACTATATAACTATATATATATATATAGGTATATATATATATAAGTATTATATAGTATTATATATATATATATATATTATATATATATATATATATATATATATATATATATAGTAGTGACATATATATATATATATATATATATATATTAGTATATAATATATTCTCTGGCGGGTAAAGGCTTGGCCTACCAAATTCCATCAGAGAATTAGGGTAAATTTCCAATCCTTTCGAGTTCAAAGGTGGAGATGCCCAGATACCCAGCATTTGAAAGTAGGCAAGTCAAAGGTAATTTGCGAAATAGAAAAAGGAATTGTGTTTTCAAACGTTACATTGGCTTACATGTAAGATTGAGCTTAGCGGTTTAGTTTGGGGTCAGAGGGTTGGACAGTTATATGCTTACCACCCCGGTGAGCTTCCGATCCTTTTAATTTTTACCATTCATCCTCCTTCCAAACTGTTCATTTACCCCTTTTTTTCCTCTACGTATGCATCTTTGAGTGTTCCTTTTTTCCTCCTTATATAATTTCAAACATCTTTCTTTAGGGAAAGTACGTCGGTTGTACTGAGCGTATTCTAAGAGTTCCTATTGACGGGCACAGGGGTATTAGACATAGAACTGGTATGGGATTTTCTGCTAAATCACTCCTCTATTAGACATTATTCTTTGTCCTGTTAATATAAATTTAGGAAGAGTGATTTTAAAATTTTTGGGCAGTTTGGAACGAGAGAATTTGGTAATTTCAGAGTCTTTATTCATAAAACAAATCCATCCTACATTGAATAGTGATGTTTCTTCAGTCCCTTTATATATAGCTTGATCAAATAATTAAAATTAACTAACCAACCATTGTCCCATTTTTTAAATCTGCTTCAGTTTAGAGTGTTCCTCCATGTAGGTAAGGTAATTTTTCTTTATTGATATAAATATATTTTTAAGTTTTTTAAATTCATTTTTAATTTAAATTGTAATTTTTTAAATCTTTGTAAATAATTTTTCTAACTTTTTTATTTTTTTTTAACACAGAGTTAAAAAAAACTTGTAAAGCTGAACTAGATCTCGGTTTCTCTCGTATATACTGTTGAGTTTTATTCGTGTAACTCATACTTTGTTCTTTAAACTTTAATGAAAAACTTTTTAACCTAAACCTAACATAACTACTAAATTTTAACATCCTGTCGTAAAAGAATTTACCCCGATTGATGTTTAATTTCAAGACCGGAAGGTTTAATAACTTTAGATGATATGCTTTAGTTTAGTTCATTTATGCTCACAACTTCGCTATATATATATATATATATATATATATATATATAAATATATAATATATATATATATATATATTATATATATATATTTATAATATATTATATTATATATAATATAGATATATATATATATATGTTATATATATATATATATATTAATATATATAGTATATTTATTATATATATATATTATATATTATATATATATATATATATATTATTATATATATATGTATATTAAACTTGAATATTATATATATAGTATATATATATTTATATATATATATTATATATATATATATATATTTTATATATATATATGTATATATATATATATATTAATTATATTTATATATATATATAATATATATATATATATATATAATATTATATATTTATATATATAATATCTATATATAGTATATATAATAATTATATATATGTATATATAATTATATATATATAAGTATATATAATATATCTATAATATATATATATATTATATATATTATTATATATATAATCTATATATTAAATATATTATAAATATTATACTATATATATATATCTATATATTATATATATAATACTATATATATATATATATATATATATATATATATTATATATAAATATATATATATATATAATATATTTATTTTATATATATATATATAATATTATATATATTAATATATATATTAATTTAAGTATATATATTATATATATAATATAATATATAATATATATATATAGTTATATTATATATATATTTTATAATATATATATATGATATATATATATATATATATAGTATATATATATATATATGTAATATATATAGTATAAGATGATATAGGGTTATATAATAGATAGTATATACTATACGTGTATATATTTATATATATCTTACTAATACACTAGTACCTCTAGATGTCCCAGCGTAATTTATTATTAAGTATATATATATATATTATATCTATAAATAATATACTAGCAGGGGACATAGTATTTATATATATATTATATATATTATAATCATATATACTATATCTAGCTTATATGTACTATACTATATATATATACTAAAATATATAAAATAATTATAATATATATATATATCTATATTATATATATATTATATATATATATATATATATATATAGTATACTTATATATATATATATATTATGTGAGATGCCGCTGGGCTCGTGATAATATTATATAGGGGCCCCTTTTTCTGTTATACGCTTGGGTCAGTTTTGTTTTTTTTTTTTTTTGTAATATATTGCTACTATACGTGAATACCCAAAATGAATTTCGAGTGGTAAGGAGCATGATGTCAAAGTTCGAAGTTATTTTAAAACAATTTTTTTAAAATCACATTTTTGTTAAATTTTGTTTTAAAAATGAAATATCTCGAAAAGTATGGACGACACTTACAGAAAACCAATTACATATTTTGGAATCAGCGTATAAAGCTTATTAACAAAAATGTAAAAAAAACCAAACAAAAAACAACATTTTTTCATAATTAAAATATTTCAAAAAATACGACACTTACAGAAAAACCATTACATATTTTGGATCAGCGTATAAGGCTTTTACAAATATGTAAAGAAAAAATAATAAATTAATAAAAATAAAAATATAAAAATAAAAAAAAGTTAGGGGGCTCGAGCCGACGGGGACAGAGGGGGGACGTTTTCAATACCCCGTGGGGAAGGGGCGGAGGAACCCCGCGACACCCAACTACCAAAGAGCGGGGGTTCCGGAGACCCCCCGGAGGGGGGGAACTAGTCCCTACACTGTCATCTCCCGGAGGCAGAGAGAGCCCCGATCCGCATCTTTGCGGTTTTACCCTTGGGTATCTTAGCTAAATAAAAATTAAAAAAAATTTAAAAGTTACGGATTCGTAACGTAACTGGTCCTATATATTGTTTTAAATCATGTCCGTACCAACTGAAAATTCATTGTGTATCATATAGTAGCAAATATATTAAAAAGAACAAAAAAAAATTCAAAACTGACCCAAGCGTAAAACAGAAAGGTGCTATATATAGTATTATATTATATATTAAGTATACTATAACATAAATATGATGTCTATAGGATATAATATGTAGGTATATATATATTAGTATATATATATATTTATATATATATATTATATATATTACTATATATATATATATAGTTATATATATATATATATATATATAATATTATAGTATATATATTATATATACTATATATATAATTATTGTGAAAAACTATCATAGGTAAAAATTTTGAAGTCTGATAAGAGGGTAAATCTTTTTCATGAAAGGACTTGCAGATATAGGTGAAAGTCGCCCCTTAATTTTTGACATCCTAATAATGTTGTTCTATTTTCAGAATATGCTCATATGCCAGATATGGGTAAAAAGTTTTTATTGGTTTTTGGTACTCTTAGTCGTGGTAAAGATTTTAAGTTTTATGCAGAACGTCAAGTTTTTGTCAAATCTCTTTGACAGGAACCAATTTCCCCGGTAGTTTTATATGAGGGGCTCTCAGTTTTAGACACTTATCTGTATTTGCTGTTTTTTAATGAGAGTATTTATAAGCAAATTAATGGGGTAGCAATGGGCTC
>JABUQX010110818.1:20000-21070 GCA_015478945.1 Trachelipus rathkii
AACCGCATAGATGTGACTATTTCTTGTTCGCAGTCAACATTTCCAAATATTTACACTTGTTGCTAAATACTGGCAATTTTACTCGTGTTTAATGTTCAGTAGAAAGAAGCTTTTAACATTAAGACTTCTGAAAACCTACTTGAGAAATAATATTGGAGATGAAAGACTTATTTGGCTTGCCCTCCTCTACATACATCGAAATATTGAAATAAAATTGAAGATGTTATATCTGCAGACTTTCGTTCACTCTCAATGTTAGACATAATTTACATTAGGTAAGATGATTTGTAATTCATATAAAATTTCTTCCCCATTTTCCCTTAGCAGAATTGAAATAATATTTGTTACTTTCCTCTTGTCTACAGATTATTCAGAAATTTTAATAAGAAAGCAAATGAAAATAATATTTATCTGTAATTTTTATATATATATGATTATATAAATATAATATATATTATAATATATAAAGAAACGATTTTTGTTTGCCCCCCCGAAAAAAATTTTCTGATACGCACTGTATATATAATATATATACTAGTATATATATATATATAATATATATATATATATATATTATATTATATATCTTATATATATAATATAAAATATTATATTATATTACATTAAAGAGTCACTGCGGTGGAGAATGGACGCATTGAAAAGAGATGGGAAAAAGAAAAGAGAAGATTTAGAAGAATGGATTTTGAGATGAGGACCAAGAAACGCTAGAGCTTGCAACGAAGGATTGGAACTTTGAGTGCTGAGAAGGAGATAGTTTCTGAAAGAACATTTGATTAGACTGTGCAAAAGAATTATAAATACAAAATTTAATTAAATTTTAATCAAAATATTATATTTAGTATATAACGGAGGAGCACCAAAATTTTAATCCTGATTCTTTTTGATATAACAAAAGTTAAGTAAATTAAAAACTGGACAACATTATTTTGGATTAGAATATTTATTAATAAGAAGATAAGAAGGAAATGGTATCGGCGGAGTCGGCTCGATATAGGTCAAGAGGTAATGAATCAAGCACCCAAATCTGGCGTCCGGTAGCTCAGCTGTTA
>JABUQX010110819.1:0-15804 GCA_015478945.1 Trachelipus rathkii
AATTTCATAAAACACACTTTATTTTAATATTTATTTTTTTTAATTATGTTGAGAAGCACAAATTTCCAATAAATATTAAAAATACCTAAATCAACAAAAACTAACTATATCATGGCATTTTGTGCGTAAACTAAGACCATAATAACTTATGATTATATATAATATATTATATATTTCAAGTTTGAGTCATTCGATAAAAATATAATTAGTATAGAAGTTATGATAGGAAATAATGTCAAAAACCTTGAGAGCTTCTGATAGAAAATATAGCACACTGAAATCGACACAGATTGACTACTAGTAACCACGCCACAACTCCTCATCTGACCGGCCAAGACACACTTTTATGCGATATACTTAAAGAGTGCGACGAGGTCATATATAAAAAGATCTGAGCCGAGAGTTAGTGCTTCATATTAGCACCCAGGAGTATCAAATCTGGACCTTGGACTAGCATCAAGAGACTAAGCTTGATATCAGGTATGTCTACACATCTCTGCAGAGTGAGGGGAGCGGCTAAAGAGAGGGTGGTTCTCTAACATGAATTACAAAAATGAGGTCTCAGCACCACGCGCGCCATCTTCTGTACACTTGACTGAGAGAAACAGAGAGAGCAACTAGGACAGGTGGATGAGTCTTCTGTTCGCACCTTCAGTCATAGAATGACCGACTGCATTCTCTATAATGGGCTGTGCTTGAAGTCCTCCAATCAAATGGTCTGACGGATGCGATGAGACTGGAGTTTGCATGATCTGACACACCTCACTCATTGTAACTATGAAGATAGGTGATAGAGCGCGCGAGCGCATTGCGGACGTCACCAGACGTTTGTTCGGGACGCAGTGGCAGAGAGTAGTGAGGAGCAGCCAGATAGACATAGAGGCGCTCTCCTGCAGATGGCGCTCTAGGCAAAGTCTTCTAATTGCGAGGTCTAGCAACGATTCTCGGAAAAGTTTGATAGTATTATGCAGAGAGCGCGTGGCCAAATGCGATCGACGTTATGATACATCAAACGGAGCTTCAAAACTCCCTATGAAAGTCCACCTACAAGTTAGTAGTATATATATTTAATATATTAATATATTAATATATATATAAATTAAATATATAATATATAAATTATATTATATATTATATATTAATATAATTTATAATATAATATATATAAATATATATATATAATTATATATAATATTATATATATAAATATAATAATATATATATATATTATATATTATATATATATATATAATTATATATATATATTATTATATATATATATATTATATATATATAATTATTATTTATTCAGAGGTACAAGGCAACAAAGCTTTGATAATATTTATTATTCAAGCTGCAACAAATTGAGTACCAATTAAATATATATTCACTCTTGTAGTGGAGAGGAATCATTATTATGGAGCGACCCCTACTTCGATCTACACACAACTCGCCACGCCCCGACCCGCACGATGGTTGCTCTAACACAAATCTTTTTTGATCAGACGTAACCCTCTAAGACGAAAATATATTCTATGTACCCCTATATAGGACCTGTACTGTAATTATATATATAAAATATATAATATATATATAATATATATTAATTATATATAATATATATATATATAATTAAATATATATATATATATTATATAATATATATATAATATATATATATAATATATATATTATATATATATATATATATTAATATATATATTATATAATAATATATATATATATATATATATAATAATTAAATATATATATATATTTATAATAATATAATATATATATATATATATATTATATATATAAATATATATATATAAATAATAATATTATAATATATATATATATATATATAATATTAAATATATATATATATATATATAATATTTAATATATAATATATATATATATATTAATATAATATATATAATATATGATATATATTAATATATATTTATATATATATATATATATATAATATATATAATAATATTAATATATATTATAATATATATATTATATATATATATATTAATATATATATATTATATATATATATAATATAATCATATATATAATATATAATTAATATATTATTAATATAAGTATTTTATATAATATATATAATATATATTTATATAAGTTACGAATTATGCTGTCAGTAAACAAAGATAAACCAGGTATAAGCACAAAATTTTTATATTATGTATTCTTGATTCTCAGACTAGATCACCAAGTAAAACGTAGGCTAGCCTAATTTAACACACGCGTAAGCCTAAAAGCCATGATACATAATATAAACTTAAGAAACATAAACTATTAAATTCAGTATCTGCCGCAAAACCTCGCATCCTTGTCAGTTTATCAACAGACACAGTACCAAACATTAGTTTATATTAAAACTAATCATCATATATAATAATAAGAAATCACATATGGGCTTAATTCATTAGAATCAATTAATTTGTAACCAGTGTATTAAAAGAGTTTTGACATACGAAATTCGTGAGACTTATAAGAAAAAGATTAGGAGCGTACTTTACATGAATTGTTAAGGAGAAATTGTTTATGATATGATAATTTTATATAGAGAATTTAGATGAATAAATAATAAGAAAATTTAGATATAAGAACTATGGGAGTATTTATCGGGAGTATATAATTATTAGGATATATTATTAGAAAATTTTAAAGTATATGATAATCTTAGGAGAAACTTATGAAGTAAAAATATTATTAAGAGAATTTAGGAGAGATATATTTATAAAGAGAATTTATTAAGGAGAATTTATTTTAAGAGTATTAAAGAGAATTCTATTGACACATGTTAATATAGTATAGTATAGTTAAATATAGTATAGTCATTGGCAGAAGTAGTAACAGGCGAAAATTAATATCAAAAATGAACACCATCCTCGTTACTATAGAACCGTGACGTAAATTTAATATCCTCATTCTATTCTATTATGGATAAATATGTCTGAAATGCTTAAGGAGATTTATGTCTTATGTGTGGTATAATCTATTATCTAAAATCTGTAGTTATATATTTAAACGTAGTTATAAGTACTTCACTCTGGAGAAAAGATCTAATTGGAATATTAATATCGCACATTCACCCAAGACATATCGAAAAATCCTAAGAAAGTATTTCATTAGAGAGCAGACAGAGAGCCAAGAAACAACAACTCATCTGAGAACGAGAACAACCCAACACTATAACTGATAAAGTATCGATTAGCTAGACATATGAGATGCTGTCCCACTGAAACGACATTCGAACACGCTGATCAGATGTAATACAGAGACACATAAGAAGAAATTATTCATCAACTGTACGTGTAAAATCGGTACACGATCCATGTAGAGCACGCGATCGGAGCAAACAATGAGCATAACTCGGGCTATACCACAATGCGAACGAGTCACAGTCAAATCCTTCGTTAGGGTTTCAGGGAGAATCATTGGCAGCACGCGTAGACGACATGGTCAGGTCGCCCGATGAGCGCGCCCTAGAGAGCATGATCATGAATTTACCTTCCGTAGCAGTGAGAGCTTCGTGTATGTATACGTTTCCATACAAGCGTCCAGCTACAACACATAGCTCTCAATCTAGATAATCTATAATATCATGTGTCCCATTTCTCAGACGTAACAGTGTAGAAGACGACAGATATAGAATGGGAGTCGTATTCAAGGTCTGCCATCGCCTCTCCTGAGACAGAGGAGAATCGGTTGAGCGATTTCATTTTTCACAGCGTTATGGGGAATTGGCCACTCACAGATGAGTCGAGTTTCACACTAGGACCAGATGGACGTCAGTGAATTTGGAGACTTGCAGGTGGCACCTTTCTGCTTGCAATATCTCTCCCAAGATTCTTTGGGAGTATGACTCTGTGATGGAGTATTGAGAGCAGGCTTTGTTGGGTGCTTCGTATACGGCAATTGGCAATACGTTGAGCAGAGGAAGCTAATCGGCTCAAAGGTATGCGGAAATAAATATCCTCCAAGAGTATATACGTGCATTTCGCGTAACTCTTACATTGGGTCATTATTTTTGATTTACTTACTCATGAACAACGCCACACAGAGCACACGCACATAGTCTACCTAACGGTACCTATACAACAGGATATAGATCAGTATACTCCTGGCCAGTATTCTTCGAGGAAGCCCGGTAACTATGAATCCCCATTGAATACAATGTTGGGAATTGTTTATGAGTGATAGGCGTGTTTAGCCCGTGAAAGATGCTCCGTCGTACACCTCAGTAGAAACTTGACAATATAACGACTTTGCAACTCCGCAGAGACAATGCTGTAAAGATCATTCACAAATTCCGAATCGCTTGGAGGATGTTGGAAGGGCCAGAGGGTTACAACCCATTATTAGAAATCTTATATGTTGCATTCACATATGAGGTAATTATGTAAAAATATTGTTTGAGTTGATCAATAAAATCCATCATTAATCCAATATTTTTTTAGTTTTCTTTAATTTTGAGCCATATTATATTCCCATACATAAGTGTTACTTCAGTAATTAATAAACATATTTATATATACCCTGTGCAACACATCCCGCGTAAAGGTTATTAGAAACCAAATAAATAAACGTATAGCTCTAAATTCCCATATATAAAGTGTATTATAAATTTAATATTTTGAGGGTGAGATTGACACGTTAAATTTTACCCGTAGAATATTTATATATATTAATATATATATATTATATATATATTATAATTTATAATATATATATATATATTATATAATTATTATACCTGAAAATAGGGGCTACTGTAGTGGCAACACATGATGTTGATGCCCTTGAGACCGCGAATTACATTACAATTATACATTTTTCAGTAATCTTTATCATTAAAATTAAATTAAAATTATATTACATATATATATTTATAATTGAGAAGATCAACTGTGACAGAGATAACTTATCCTATTATTTCATAGTAGTAATAATTGGGTAAATATATACAGACATAATAATATTATTAGTATTAGAATTAATGTTAATACTTACCTTTTTATAGTAATCATATACGTCACTAACAATTGATAGTAACTAAAAGCTAAAAGTCACGTTACACTCATTTCAGAACAATTGAAATTCTATGTTAGAGCTCAACTACATATATTTGCAGTTACTCTCCAAAGATTAAATACATCACATGAGATATACTCCACCCTGAGATAACTAATAATAATAATAATAATAATATCGATACCACACTATTGAGAATGAGAGCCAACATGGCGACGTCCGAGAGAGATGAGAGATTCCTCCGTCTGGCAGTGACTATCGTGATCGTTCACAATATACAAGCGTACAAGACTTACAACCACAAGGCATCCCAATGAAAACCCAAATATAGTTGCCCATTTATACCAGAGGCGTAACATTAACAGTAGAGAATAAGACGACAGAAAATGATGTGGAGTACGGAGTATAATAACACATAAGGGTTGGCCCATCGGCCCTCTCCTAGAATCAGAGAGAAAATCGAGATTTGCAGATTTCATTTTAACTAAAGCTGTAATGGGGATGATCCATCACACATGAATATTAAATTGAGAGTTACAAATCACTACATGGACGCAGATGGAACGATCCAGTGAATTGGAGACTTGCAGAGGTGAGATCACTACTATTAACTTAGACTAGACAATAAATACACTCTCACAAGTAGAAATTTATCTTTATGGAGTAGTAGACTCTAGTGTATAGGTAATGAGAGCAGACAACATAATTACTAGTCATTCATTGCGATACCGACATATATTGAGGAAGCCGCTATGAAGTCATTAATAAAGAGATACGACTATGACTCAATCCACGGAGAGGAACCCAATCCACTGAGAGAGAGCTAAAAGGATATAGCCGGAGAATAAAATATCAATCTTCACAAGAGTATTAATAAATAAGATTGCAATTATTCGAATCGTCTTATCATTATGAACGTCAACTAAATAACTTAGGTACTATATATATTTCTCAAATCCATGACAACGCCCAACAGAACTACACACTGACAATAAGAGTTAGATTACACCAAATAAGGAGTTACACATACAACTAAGAAAAAGAATCACACTACCGAAATTTTTTACGAGAGCCACGATAATCACAATTCTCTATTATACAGCGAGTAATGGGAGATGTATGTCAGGAGGAAGTGTATCGAAGTGCCCGTGTTCACTTTTGCAAGTCCATCAAGAGAACATGCTAAACACGATTTTGAGACACAATACCGAGCAGGAGTAACTAAATTCTGTTAAAGTATCATATCACCATGTACCAGCAGCTAATGAGATAAGTTTTAATAACTGAGAGAAGGGTGGAAGATGAGAGATGTAATGGGGGGCGAGATACGAGCTTAGGAAGGCGTTGCAAAATCTCTACATCCTGTATTCAATTAACGGCCTAATATCACCAATATATAGCTTGAGTTTACTTCCTTCCTCGTTTAATTAACATTACGTTATATACTTCCTAATATTTAATTAGATCTGATTCAAATCAAATTTATATAATTTCCTCTTGAACAAGAATCCATAGGTTATCAACTTTATATGTAGCTCTAAAAATATAGGTGACATTACCAATTATTAGTAGCTATCATAGAATATACTGAGAATAAATTTATTATAGAAGGTACCGACGGCTCACTCACTAGATCTAATAATCATAATATATACGACTATTTTTTATCACTCCTAGTAATATATATAGTACTAGATGCTTATATTATCAAGCGATATCTCATGCTATATAAAGAGGTAAGTTGTAGTTGTAATTAGGCTCAAAGCCAATATCACAAAACTTACCCCCGTCCCTTAGTTTACGCCTTTCTTACGTAACACACAGTGAACGAATACATTTAATACGATGTGGTATATATATATGAGGTATTAATTTTCTATTTATTATATCCCCCACACTATGAGCCAGATTGAATATAAGTTAGGTAAAATGTATCTATTATGCGTACTCTACTCACCGAATGTGTCTTAGAAGAGTGATGAGTGATGTACCTTATAATAAGTTTAGTAGTTTAAATAGTATGAGTTGGGATAAAGAATAATAATATATATAGTTTAGTTCCTATATAAGTATTAATTATGTTATGCTGGAAGTGGAGAAAAGTCTCTAGTGGAAGATAATATATGAATAACCCGCAAAAAGAGATAAAGATATATACGCACCCTATGTATTGTAAAATAAATGTGGAAGATTATATTGTTAAGGAGATATTATGCATTGGGCGCGAGGTGGGGCCTAGTATGTATTTGTGCACCAGTTGATCCCTTATTAGTAGACAAATACTGTCATAAAAGATAAGGTGATATAGATTACCCTTAATATAAATAGGGATTCATATTTTGGTTTTTTTTACATAGTTTATTTTATTAATTAAAAGATTATTTAAATACAAAATAAATGGTATAATTGTATGTTTTGTGTTGTGTTATTTTAATTTTTTAACTAATTTATTATATCATTTTAGACTTAGTTATCGTGCGTATGGACACCATTTAAGATTATTTGAAAGAAATGTGTGGAAAATACTATTCACTTCCAGTCACAGGAATAGTAATTTAATAGTTATGAATAATGCTTGTTATTTAAATATACAGAAAAACTTCTTGTGAAACTAAGAATGTGGTGATTTGAGTCGTCTCTTCCCTTCGTGCGTGCGGAATCTAGCTCATTTACAGTCTGGCGGGAACACGGATTGTAAGCGAGATAAGATATGGGGGCCGCTTATGGTATGAGTAAAAGAACCAACAGAAATCTGTCCACTTATTATCAAGAAAGTAAAATTTTATTACTTTAATTCAATAATATCGTAAAAATATCGATAATATTTGAGATAAGGAGTCCTTCATTTTAATGTTAATTTAAAAACTATGAAAATTGTTAATTCTTAATTTCAGATATAGGACAATTTTTCCCTTTACAAAAGTTATGAACGATTGTGAGAAGAAAAATAAGTAGATCGAGTTTTAAGAGTTTAAAGAAAGCATCTCTGGGGAAATCTAGACAATATAGGCTCTACAATAGGGCAGTTAACTACCACGAAGCTCTCGCGGTACACCGTATATTAACAAATAAACTTTAACCATACAGAATGCTCACCTGCGATGTATTCTTAGTCCTCGTCCCTTTTTCTCTCTCTCTCTTCTTTCCTCTCTCTCTCTTCTCGCTCTCTCTGCTCTCTTTCTCTCTTCCCTCCGCTCCTCGCGCTTTTGCTCTCGTCGCTGCTCTTCTTCCTCGTCCTGCCCTTTCTCTTCGCCCGCCCCTGTCCTCTGTCGCCATGCTTCTATTCCAGTATGTCTCTCTGCCTGCTAACAAGTCTTCCCACGATTGTTGACACTCTCTCTTTGTTTAGGAAACTTTCTGATCTCGAATCATCTGCTCTCTCCTCGCTCCAGTTAAGAATGCTCGAAAAACGTGCTTCCTTTTTGCTCTCCCTATCGGATGGCCTGACGTGAGACATGCATTCTCTTTTAATCGATCTTTAATACTAGTTCCAATTATATAATTTATTTCTCCATTCTCGCCTCGCTGGTCCTTTTTCTTTCTTGAAGAATGGGGAAGCATTTTTAGTATCTAATACTATCCGCGCGATCTGAGTTCAATTGCAAGCACTGCGCCTCCTCGCGTCGTGTCTCAACCCTGCTCCATCTTTGTCGATGTTGTGCTCCGGTCCGCTCTCAGCACAGTCTATTTTAAGAATCATACTAACAGGGATGTTGAGCGCGTCTCTCAACTCGCAGGTCGTACCTATGCAATCTGTATTCTAGTCTTGGCACCCGCATGGAGCAGTCTCAAGCCATCAACTCAGCCTCGTGCTCTCACCTCGCCGCTGCAGGCCCGCCGCCCCTTGCTAGTCCGCCGTTGTAACCTGATGACGACGGAGGAGTACAGGTAACCTTTAGTTTCATTTTGACATTTCCAGAAATGAAGTTACTATGAGTGCCTTCGCAATTTTGATTTGAACCTTTTTGTTTTCTGTAAATTTTAAATTTTGAACGTGTGTGAGCGTGTGAGTTGTGATGACGTGATGTGTGGTCGTAGAAGTCGTAAAGGGGACAGATCTTTTTGAAATTGTGTTTGACATAAAAACTTTTGTAAGGTTAGATTTTTTGTGAACTAATTTAAAAACTATTGACGGTCTTAATTTAAAGCTTGTTCCTGACAAGAACATTTTAGCGTTTAGCCGAAGATTAGACAAATTCCATGTGTGATGTTGTAAGGGCGAGCATCCTAGTTGGTCTAATGTAAATTACAATGTTTGCATTCACCGGATATCCATCACCTTTTGTTTCAATGCATGTGTTGGAGTTGCCAGTAGAGAAGTGTGTCCATGAAAACTAGGACCAGAAAAATGAGAGAAGAAATGAGACTATACTGAAGAGTAGTTTTGTGAAAGAATTTTCGAGTCAAGTCATGGAAAGAGAAATAGATGGGATGATATAGCAGTTGAAGGTGAAGCGGGTTGGGTAGTAGTGCGCTGATGTGGTGGGTGTGGAATCGACAGACTGTGAGATCCGAAGAAAAAATGGATTGAGTGCAGTGAAGGAATACCTGGAAGGAGCCAGGAATGTGAGTTTGGCAGCATGCGAGAAGAGAGGTGCATAGCAGGAGGTTAATTGCGTGCGTTTTGTGGGAGGTTACGCGTTGGTTGATTTACCCAAGGACGCCACCCCACCATTGATGAGATACTCACAGTTGATGGTCTGTCCCAGTTTTGTAAAACCTGCGTAGTCTCTAACTCCGGTCTCTGGTGGTGAACGCGCAGTTAACTCAGTCTGGGAAGGGGATGGGTGATAAAGGGGATGGTAAAGCGGGGGGCTTTTCTGTTCGGACTATATTCGCCATGTTAAGATTATTGATTTGGTAGTATTATTAAATTATACGGCAGAGGGGTATTATTAGGTCATGTGTGTACATATTTATTATGTATTATTTATTATTATTATTAATGGTATGGATTATTCATAATAGTACCATTTACTTATTATGTGTCTGTCTCATGCTACAGCTCTGCAGCCTTCACAGTCTCACGGCCCCACAGTCACGTACAGTGCAACACCACCATGCTACGCGCTTCCTCATTGCTCTCTGTGGTGGGTGCTTTTCTCGTCACTCTCTCGCAGTGTGCTCCATACACAGTCCGTGTTCATGCACCGTGCGCTCGACTGTCCTCTTGCGCTTCGTCTTTCCATGCGTCGCGCCAATGCCTCTCTCTCCTGCTTTTATCTGCGCGCTGGGGACCTCTTTGTCGGGATACAATATACTCGCTGCTCATCACACTCGCTGACACTCATCGCTACGAGCTATCTGAAGTACTCCAGTCCATGCTCATCTAAATTCTTCATTTTTGATCTCGATTCTTCACATGCTCAAGCTGTGATTCTTCTAGGTTTCTGTACACTCTCATACTCTCTATCTCATCCAATCTACATCATTCGGTCTCTTTCACAAATTTTGAGCTTCAAACACGCTGTTCTTCTCTCTAGCTCGCTTCAATTCATTAATTCTATCTCTCACACCATCGCTGGCCTCTCTCTCTTCTCCATACTAGCATACTTGCAGCTTCTCACTCCATCTTTTCGGCTCGTCTCTCTCTCTCTCTCTCTCTCTCTCTCCTTCTCTCTCTTCGACTTATCTTCTCTCTCTGCTCTCTCTTCTCTCTCGCTCTCTTCTCTCTCTCTCTCTCTCTATTCTACTCTCTGATTCTCTTTTAACTTTTTACTACTCGGGCACTCTCTCTCTCTCTCTCTCCCTCTTCTTTCACTCTTTACGCATCTCTTCTCTCTCTCTCATCTCTCTCTTCCTCTCCCTCTCTTCATCTCTCATTTTGGAAGGATGCATGAATTGGGTGATTAATTTCCTACAAAGGAATGTGAAGAGCTCTTCATGGAAGGGAAGTACGAAAAGGTTAAGGAAAGAGTAGTAAAGGGGATTTTCAGAGAATAATGAATAGGATGGTACTTTCTGACTGATGAAATGGATGCGAGGAGATTGGGTGTGTGTATCAACTTCAAAATCTGAGCTTGATTATTATTTTGACCCTATAATTAAAGATTTGTAGTGAGAAGTGAAGATGTGGGGCTGTTAATGGATGCATGTAATGAAATTATATTATTTGAGGGATTAAGTAATGCGCGACTCTAAACGTGAGAAAGTTGAAGATGTACAGACACAGGCTATAGATGGATATTTAATGATGAAATGCGTCAAGAATGGAGGCGAGATTGCGGTTGACTGGAGGATATGGAAGTTGTGTAAGAAAGAATTTATGGAAGTTTAGTTTTGAGGGATTGGAGAGCAGAGCAGAATAGTACCCTTATATAAGATTTAAGTTGGGACTTATGGGGAAGTGGGAGAGGCCATGGATATCAGTCGTGGAATTTTGTTAGCGGATGATATTAGTGGTGAGTCTAAGGAGGAATCGACGTGGCCTGGAGAGCTGAGAGAAAGCGTGCGATTCAGTCAGCAAAGTTGTCTTTAGAGGTGATAAAGAAGACAATACTGTTGAGTGTGGCAGTAATGGGTATGAAAGGTGCATATAGGAGTGTAAAAAATGGACGGAGTTTTGTGATGTGGGTATGTTTTGTGAGGGCTGCCATGGGTCCAAGTGATAAATCCGTCCATGACGATATACCACACTGAATATATCGTCGGTTTATATCGAGATGAAAAGACCATATGGCGATATTGTTTTTTTGACCTGTCAACGATTCTCACGATCAAGCGGTATGACGAGGTGTCGCGTCACGAGGGGCGGGAACCTTTCCTTTCGAGCTAGTCTGTTCTTTATACTACTTTTCGGTTTCCTGGTGATGTTGCGGCACCACACCTCCAAAACTAGGAAAGGATACACTTTAATCTTTCCATTAAGCCCGTATAGGCAATCACATTTTTTCTTGCACATGCGCAAGTGGAGCTGCGTAATTACAATCAATATATGTCATCGTTGTTGCGGGTTGTGATCTTATTATTTTATGTATCTGTCTGGCGCCGATTCGTACATCTCCTCTTACTCTCTGAGTTCTGCCAATTCACATTCATATCCATCCAAATTCAAGATTTACAAAATCTTTATTGCTTCGTTGGAATTTCGTGTGTCCAGACTTAACTCAATAGACTTCTGAGCAAAGTGGGCTGACCCACTTTGTAGTTTCCCTCCATTATTTTAGCTACTGGATCGAGTTGATTATAATTCTTATTTGTATTGACGCACTTCTTCTCTACTGTAGGCGTATGTTAGCTCTTACAAGTCTATACATTTTATGCTCCACTACGTACACGTCACTTAAACTGTAATCAGGCCTTTTGTTTTTCTGTAATACGTGATTTTACGATTAATCCTCCTTGTCTCCTTTTTTAAGGGTTTCTTCTTTATTCGACTACCGGGATAGGTTTTTGTTATGCGCAAGAAGATAGTTCTCGCTTCTTGAGCGATAACGTCAAGTTTACTAATCTTCGCATTCTCCTCAGAAACTCGCGAGTAGGGCATAGAAGTTTAAAACTGTCAGCCACGAATAATGATTTATATAACATCATCTAAAATCTTTATTAATTACTCGTGCGAGCTCCACGTCCACTTCAGCATATAGTTCTTTAACATCGGTGACAACTGAATTGGAGTCTCTCGTCTTTAATGTTATGCTTTGGTTTCTAAAACTTTATCTGTATCCGTCTTCAGTTTAAAGGCTTATAGCACAACAGATGAGCGTTCTTCAATTTATCATAATCTTTAGCTTCATCCTTTGGGATGCGCGTATATGTCACAAGCGCTTTTCCCGTCAATAAAGCACTAAGACGGGAGGCTCAATTCCTCTTGTCCCATTCATTCACTTCAGCGAACCTTTCAAACCTTTCGAGATAGCAATCTATTTCATCTTTTATCATCGTTAAAAGAAAGTAGCTTAAGCGTTCTTGCTTTGACCTCATTATTAACTATGGGTTGATATTGATTATTGTTTCCAGCTTGGAGCTCAATTCGTTTAAGTTCTAAACTCGTGTTCTCTTTGAGCTAATTCTCTCTCTGCTTCTTTTTCAGCTATCTCTCTTGCTGCATTCCTTGCGGATTCTGCCGCTTCTCTCACAGCTTCTGCTGCCTCTCTTGCCGCTTCCCTTTCCGTCGTTTGTCTGGCAGCTTCTCTTTCGGCTGCAGCGCTCGCAGCTTCTGCTGCTTCTCTCTCAGCTTCTCTTGCAGCCTCTCATTCTTCTTTTATGAACTCACGAGCCTCCTTTCCTTTCATACCTAACTCTTGAGCGATTTTAGCAAACGCCTCGTAGTCCATATCTTATGCAGAATATAATTTAAATGTAGCTCGAAGATATCGATTTACAACAGATATTTTTTATATTCTCTCTTACTTTTTATTTTCTTAGGACGATGAGTTCTCTTTCACGACTAGACTTGGACGAAATACAAGTCGTATCACAATTATATGACTCTTCACTTATCTCTCTCTCAGAAAGCGCACATACTAAAACGTTAGTGAAGCGATCTTTCCCAAAAAAAAACAATTTCACTCCGACACATAGCCAGCCAATTAATTGTCAACAAGATCGGCTAAAATAAGAGCGGTTGAATGACTAGTGACAATTTCCCGAAAATTCTTTTTGAGGTTGAAGAACACGAAAATAGATATAACACGAATGTTAAATTATCCCGTAAAGGTGATCGTTATATACACTCACAACTCTTCTATCGCCAAGTATAACGTTTCTTATCATTACTTAATGTCTCCACAAATTATAAAGTCATAGAGATAACTGTCATAAGGAAGGAAGTATTCGAACACAATACTGCGTTGACAGTCTTCTTTTATGATCTATTTATAATTTAATTTTGATCAGTACTTAGTAAGTTTATATGTATAGTATCAGATGATATTAATATGATTATATTAAATATATTATATTATCAATAATATATTCTTAATAATATATTATTATTACATCTTATATATTTATTTATATATTATACTATATATAATATATTATAATTACTCTTTAACTGGGCTTAGAATATTCAAGTATTGAGTCTCTACAAATCGCTAAATTTCGCTTATTATACTGAAAGATTTTCATAAAAGTATGTTCTGTACATCACTTTTCAAAGACAATTTGTATGACCTATCTTTCAACTTATGAATAGTAAGGCCCCTTACAGTTCTCTAAATGACATGTAGAATGCCTTTAACAATAGGCAAAAAAGTTACATAATTACCGTTAGGCTATGTTGTGCTGAAAAATACAACCAATGATGAATAACTCACACAGCGTGGTTTAGAAATGATTTCTTAAAATCCTCACATAGGGATTGCAATTCTTCTAACCGGAATTGCAAATGACTGAAAAATTTCTTTAAATTGTTTATTTAAATTAAACATAAAAGAAATTTCCTTTGAATTCATATTGCTTCTAATCCGATCGTACCATCTTATTCTAACAAATATGACAGCTGTGAATTCTGATGATAGTGTTAGTATACAAAACTTCACTCTCAGACCGCAGTGGGTTGCTTCATATAAATATCCCGAAACCCGTTTATATCCTAATAACAGTATATTTATCGATTCTCAACGGATATCCAAATAACGGAGGTGTTGGAGATCACCCTGGAATACCTTTTCCTTTACTACACGAATTTCTTATCTTATAAAGTTATTTCATTGGCTTAAAACTTCTTCCAATGCAGAATAAATTAATTAAAAATATTACACATGAACTTCAAAAGCATTAAAATAAAATTTCAAAAATGAATGTACTTGTTAAATTTATACTGTAATGTAATGAATTATTCGTTTCCATCTTACCAAAGGCATTTATATATATATATATGAAATATATATATAGATAATATAGTATATATAAATATTTGGTCTTAGTCCCCACGAAATTGTTGGCCCAAGTTACGAGAGTCCATCCGGTTTATGTCCGAGCCTTGGATGAGTTATATCTAGTTAGATTATTCTACTAATAAATAATAATATATTAGGACTTTAGTGTGCTTAAGGAACCGGATTAATCTGTTCCATCGGATCCATCCTCGGTGTCAAAAGGTCGGCATTATTTTTTCAAATCCGCCGGGGCCACGATTCCCGGATCCATTATTTTGCGATTACATTAGGATCAATATTTAAAGAATTTTTGAATAAAATTTAAACCCAATATAATAATAATATATATAAAAGAAACTAGATAATTAATGATAATAATATCGAATAAATAATAAATAATATATACTATATATATATATACATCGATGTGATCTTCATGTTATAGTCGCTTCATATTACCCTAGTAATATATATATCCAAAACTTATTAGTCTACACATTCTGGTTTCTGATATGTTATGTATAGAGTTATATATTTGTATTTATATATTATATAAATATATCTTTACCTGAGTCAACTCATATAGTATATAGTTAGTATTACTATATATAATATATAATGCCCGGTACTATAAAGTTTTTGTGTAACGTAGTTTATATATATTATACTGTGATGCAGCTCATATAACTATATATACTAAATTGTTTATTATATATAATAATCCTCTATAATATGATTTATATTTCATATTCATATACAATTTCCTCAAGCTCACTATATGATCATGAGTGCATATTAAAATAATATAAATTACCTAATATATATTATTAATACTTTATATTATATCGTATAAGTTCCTTAAGTATTACTATATATTATATTTACCCATTCTGCTTATGGTATG
>JABUQX010110820.1:0-35054 GCA_015478945.1 Trachelipus rathkii
TTGGGTTATGTTATATAATAGTTGTCTAAGGAATGTCTTTTATTCTTCTACTTGAAGAAGATTACAGTCTTATTATCATCTCGAGCAACTCTAGCACGATTTAGGAATAATAATAATATCTACATAGATAATAAAAAATCTCCTGAACGAGAGAAAGAAAAATCCCTAAATTTTCCCGAACCTGTTCATATCGCATTTGCTTTAGGCCTTCTGGTTATTCCTTTTCTTCCGGCATCCAATCTGGTGGTCCAGTCAATATTTACTATATATATATTATAGCGTAATCTATATATATATCTATACTATATATATATTCGCTTCCCCCCCCCCCCGATGAGTCAGTAAATATTTATCCACCTTCTTATGTGTCTTTTCCCCTTGCCCTTGCTGTATCACGTAGCGCAATAAATTTTAACTAATATAGCGTGAAATAAAAGAAAAATATGATATAAGATGCATTAATTATATTACAATAATTAAATATTTTTCTATTTTTATATAAATACTATATGAATTCATTATATATATATATATTTTCAATTATTTTTAATATCATTTACTTGGACATTCTCATTTTATATTTAATAAAACTAAATAATATCATTTACATACCTAAGCCATGTAGATGATATTATACTATCATAATAATATAATAATATTCAATAGTAGGTGTTACGCTATAATCATAAACAAAGGGATTAGTAATGTCACTATTCTATTATATGTTATTATATAAATGCTGGTGTGTCTCTCGCTTATAGATCGCAACATACACTCGGCTTTGTTTATCGACTGCTTTAACATCCACCCTAGAGCCAGGTCAATTCTTCTCTTACTCTATTCCCCCCTCAGTGCTATACCTTACACCTCATAGATTATGTTAAGGTAACTGCTATGAGAAAGAGTAGCTATTTTTATGTTATGACAATTTTTCAATTTTGACATTATAAACTTACCAAGTACTAGTAAAAAATGATAAATATCATTAGAGTGGAAACATCAAGAAATCTATTCTCAGAGGATAGTATAAGCTTTTTGTTTTTATAAAACTGCAATCCGACTTCCTAAATAGTTTAAATATCTTTACTTAGACTTTAAAATCCCAATTGAAATAATAGAACATTCTCTTTAAACTCATCCGCTATTACTGCTTTTAATCTATATAATCATGGAATCAGCTCTTATGAAGACAGTTAGAAACTTATAACCTCAATTAATGAGGATGTTAACCTTAAACACTGCTTAACAGGGATTTATATATTGACTATTTGTTATTTACTGCTTTTACTTGAGCTTTATAAATACTCACTGCTTTATCTTAATGTTTTAACTACTACTTCACATATAATTATTATACATTTATTGTTTATTATTATATTATTTTATTTTTTATATTTGTATTTTGTTTTTATTTAACTTATATTTTTAATATTATAATTACTTAGTTTACTAAATTATTATATTTTAATACTAATTTATATATAACTTTATTTTTTTATTTATTATATAGTCAATGTAAAAGATAAAATAAGGCAATTCAATAAGTTATATAATACATATTTTATAATTTTAAATAATAAATTGTTGTAACGAAATTTTATTTAATTAAAACATAATAACTTATTATATTTTTAATAAAACATTTACATATTATATAGTAAAAAGAGCAAATCGGGAACACCATATTGGCCAAGAAGGAAACTGTAGTTAATGTTACTATGTAATTTTACTTGTAATGAGCTTTTAACTGCTTTATATATATTGCATTATTTAAATTCTCATATATTTCATTAATCTTAACTTTGAAGTGGGTATTGAGTTATCAGAGGAGAAAATATTTTAACTCGTTCCGAAGTCTCGGACTACAATGTTAAAGAATAAAAAACACAAAGAGTTTCTGTTTTAATATATATAAACATTTTCAAGGAATGAATATATACAGCAATTAATAAATGGTATTAAAAAAAAAATTCTTATCTTAAGTGTAAGGAAATCAAAAATAAAGTATAAACCTTATATAATAATAAAGATTAGGTAAAAAATAATTTTTTGTTTTGTAAAAACCAAATAGTTAATAAATAAAGTTTTATGTAATTGTTAACTGCTTCTTATACTGCTTTACTCGCCTTCTTAATATTATAAATCTCATTATTGAAATCATCAAAATAATTATTTCTACATCATTATAATATTATTTACGTTATACATACCCTCCAATTTAAAATCGCCATATTTATTCAATCGCACCAACAACCTCACTACTTTCTGTACAGATTCTTATTAACACTACTACTTATAATTATTATTATTTACAGAAAATGTATCATATTTATTTTTGAGCTATGTCCCCTGTTTAATAAAAGACAATTATTATATTCTATTTAAGTTTTAAGATATACATAAGTTATGAAAGGTAAAAATATTGTAAGGAGATGAACGTTTGAGTCGCGTTATTTTCCGAATATGATTATATTGAGTAGAAATTAATATACTGAATATTATAGATATATAATCTGTTTTAGTGTAGCTGTTGCCGAAGTGTTTTGCTTTAAATATGTCTATTTACATGAAATGATGATTTTAATAAGATGCAAATGACTACAAGTGCTTTTGGCACTTTAATCGGTTTGAGTTATATATAGCAGAAGCGATTTCAACACAATTCCTATATCTCCTCACAGCAAATCTAAAATATAAATTTCAAAGTAATAGATGATTTATATATTAGACAATATTAATGATCACTCTTAAGTTGTCACAAGGTAAAAAGTAAAGACTAAAGATAACTAGTGCGAAAAATGTTTTCTTGTAAAAAATACATAAAATCAGTAAAGTATTATGAACTAAGAAACTATGGGTATAGGATCAGAAGAAGAGACAATAGAGTCCAACTTTAATGTAATTTCATCATATACTGGATAATGTAGTTGAATATATTATATGCAAAGAGTAAGAGATAATTTTATATCAAAGCCTGAGTTAATATAAGAATTTAAAACTTTAGATTCTAAAAACTCAAAACTGTGATATATTGTGTAGGGTGCACTTATACGATAAGATATACATCCAAAAAACAAGTAACATTGAAGTAGGATTGCTAATTAAACACGTAAGCAATATACTTCAAAAACATTAACATTCACCTATAATGAAAAGATAAAACAATAAGTATTAATAATCAAATACATATAAGAAAATTAAATGTATTTTAAAATAAAAATAATAGTATTATTACCTTCTTAATCAAAAAAATTTAAATAAAAATGTAAAGAAACTATTATATTATGCATAAAAATAACTATCTACCTCGTAGGTATTATATCTAAAACTACTTTAATATATCCATAAATTAATTCAGTGTGTAATGATTAGAATATATGACCTTGCTTATATAAAAAATTCATTTAATAAAAGACTAAAATGTTATCTTTTAAGACTGACTCAACTAATCAGTAAAATGGTAAAAGCTATCAAACTCGATAATTAGCCGATAAAATTAATTAAATAGCGAAAAAAATCATTAAAGAACTGTTCCTAATTTATGAAGATTTGAAATTCAAAAAAATGAATTTTAATTCAGAAAGTGAGGATGGATTGATATTCACCTGCCAATTATCTTCTCCGTCTTGCTCTCTGATAACTAAGTGGTTGTCCCCATAAATGAAGAAGGTTTTGCTGTTTCCATATAATGAGTTATGAGAAAAATGAATTATACATAATAGCATCTTGTTAGCAATTCCAAGTCCTCAGATTCATCATTCCCACCTCTTATATGGCCAGTTATGCCAGCACACTGGCAAATCCACAAATCACAAGTTTCCATCCTTCACCACCCTATATACGCAGATATTAAGCCCAATGCAATTCACCTTTCCATTATCTCTTTCACCTCAATCAAAACCTCACCATCTTTATCCTTAATTTGGGTGAACAGGAACTCATTATCTTTTCAGCACCCTCTTTACCTCATAGCTTATATGATCCCAAAAGTTGAACAGATAACCAAATACGAGAAAGAAGTGTACAGGATATTAAATTCAGACATTTAACATCCATGAGAACGCAATCTTATACCAAGATGCCCATAAACAAAAATGATAGATCTTAAACAGACTTGCAACTGACATCCCAATCCCAAACCTTTCAAACAAGCGAGAAGAAGCCAAGAACACCTAAGAAACAGTGCAAAATGATCTACACTTCATAACGTATCTATACCGCTAAACTAGTCAGATAGATTGATAGATTATATACCTATATAATGAAATAGAGTAATTGAGGATATGATAAATTATTTAAGATAAATTTATAATAAATATTATCCTAGAGGATATTAGCCTATACTATTAGATGATCGGTTAAATCGAGGATGTAGCTTATATAATAATTATTTATTTTTTAAATAGAACAATTAATCTCTATTTGAATGAAGCCCAGGTACAAGATCAGTAATTGTGTATATAAAATTAAGTTATAATAAGGATTATAAATATATATTATAGTTGGATTTGTAAATATAGACTAGATCTCTATCACGGTAATCTGAAAGATAAGGACTACTGTTAAAGGATGGAAGTATATCAAATAACATATAGAATATCCAAGACTTATTTAATTTCCACAGAAATTATCTTAATTTAAACGGCGACTTTGCAAGAACTTAAGATCATATACATGGACGATCACCTAAGACCTATGTATTCCAAGTCCTATCATGCACTTCTCTTACGCTATAAATATAAGTATATATAAATTAAAATATTTAAAGATGTATATAATACCTATAGATTAAATTAAATTAAAGTATATAAACTAACCTTTATATATTATAATGTAAAGTATACTAATAAAATAATATATATTAGATTGTGATAATACTTAACGGTAAATTATGTTTAATTCATTATTAAATATATATATATATTATATATTATAATATAATAATTATTATATAGTTATGTTTTATGTGTATGGTAGAGATCTATTATTAAATTATTGTTATATTTATTTTAAAATCTTTATATCTTTATTCTTTAAATTATGTATATATATATATCAACATTTTGTGAATAAATATATCATATAAATAAATATATAATAATATTATATATATATTGATATTATATATATATTATAATATAACGGTTAATATAATATATATTATTATATATATATTTAATTATATAAATATATATATTAATAATATATTATAATAAAATATAAATATAATTAATTAATATAATATATTATTAAATATATTATAATTATAATATATATAAATATATAAATATATTTAATGACGTCTATACACGTGTGTCATGTAAGATCAAACATGAGAGGCGAAGGTAAGTAGTTTATAGATAAGTAAATTACTTATCAATCTAGATGAGCCCCAAATATATAGTTTTGAGGGGTTTCCCTAGATCTAGGTTTTTTGCTTTTAGGTATCATAAATATTGAGATAAAATAGAGTTCTATAAGCATTAATTTAGTAGGGGCGAAGAAGGCATTTCCCTATGCTTCCACTAAACCGTAAGAAAAAAATATATACCTATATACACAGTGAGAACCGCATATCTACACAGACTCGATTACAATATTGGCATGATAGAATTTATCGGACAATGATACCCTTAATTAAACTCGCTTTCATAGTATAAGTAGACAATTGTGTCTTTCTCATTATTCACTATTGGGACTTAAGATATATTTATGAACAACTATAGACGATATAAACTCTTTCGTAAGATATACTATAGTGGTTTGAAAATGTCAATAAGAAAAAAGAGATAAGCTACAGTTGCCGGTTTGTGATAGTAGTCTAACAGTAGAAAATTATATGAGTTATTTATCGAAGATACAGTTTAACTTTTTATAACTAGTTGAGTTCAAGATTATTTTCCAGGAATGGAATTTACTAAGGAGGCGTAAGACAAGTATTTTCAGGAGATCGCATTACTGGTGATAGTAATGGGGTATAAGCTATTACCATACATTTTTCCGTAAACGCTATAAAGCGGATCTATTTAAGTTGAAGAGTCCAGCGTACATATTTTAGTGAAGCGCAATGCATTGAGTTAAAATAAATTTTTTTCTCCTAAAAATTGATGTTTAGTATATTGATATGTATATAAACAATAAAAAGGAAAAAAAAGAATATGAGAAATATATTCATAATATTACAGTTTTCTTTGCCACTCAGTACATAAAACTTGAAGTCAAACGTAGACATTTTGATGAAATGTTTCAAAATATGATAGGACCCGTAAGAACACAAGTTTGCGCTAGAGCTATTTGTATAATACAGAAAACAAATCATAAAGATTTTATATTGTAATAAAATTTAGCACACTAAAGGATTTGGGGGGGGGGAAAAAAAAAAAATGGGACTATGTAAGAGTATCTCGAACAGAAAGAAGAAGATTTTCAGAAAGGGGTATGAAGCCAGATGGACTACTGAAGTTTTTAAAGTGCACAATATCCGCCCCTTCCGTCGTGATAGTTTAAAGTTATATTATTGAACATAAAAATGGTGAAAAAAATTAAAAGGCGGATTTTAAAATAAACAGGAAATACAAAAGTCAGGTTCAATCCTGTTACTCATGATAAAAAATTGAAAAATATTGCTAGAAAGGAAAGGGGAAAAATAAACAGTAAATACATTCTTTAGGGTGAAAGGAGTGTGGAAATGGCACTCTTTTAAAAATTTATGCTGCTAAGGTTAATACTTATAGTAGAAAAAAAAATTTCAACTCTTAAGATTATTATTTAAATCAGTTTCATTTTGTAGATATTTATAAACAAAGGAGAGATGTCGTAGCAAGCTTTTGTATGTGTAGTCGCCTCTCGCCGTCTTTTCGTTAGCCCCTTCCTTGGGATTTACATCCTGATCACACCTCCAACATTATTTTTCGTCGGCATTATGTCCAGACGTGTGGTTATAATTAGTAATTCCTGACTTTGTGCACACTCGAGAATCTTGAAGAAAAAGACCGCAGGTGAATACCGTAGACAGAGGAATCTAGTGGTGAATGGAATACTGAAATTATAAAAGATAAATTCATTCGACTTTGAATAGGATGTGGTGCTATCCTCACAATGTTACTTTTTCCTCTGGACTGAGATACAGTGTGGTTTGTGGTCATTGGCGAAGTGTAGAATGTGTTTGCCAACAATTATTTGACAGTTCTACAAGTGAGACAGTGTATCCCAGTGATTGCTTGCGCTAGGCTCCCTGTAGAGGTTAGCGATTAACTACCACAGAATAGAATTCACTATTTGAACGAAATATCTTACGTGTTTTTGCGGCGGTGTCATAATTTGTTAAATGGCGGGTGCCTGCATAATATGCCTATGCATGTCATTTAGAGACGTTCTTCGTTATCTGATATGAGTCAGTTCAATGTTGTGATAGTGATCTGTATAAGCCAAAAGAACTCGATAAATGCCGATCACCTAATGAAGACAAGAAAATGTGTTGAAATTGATCAATAAATCGTTTAAGCTCAAAGTAAGGTGTGACAACCTTCGAACTCCCGTCAGATACGATTCTTTTTCGTCTGAAGACACGTGTGCACAACAGTGGGCCAGACGTAACAATATATCGAAGACCTGTGAATGCTGAGCTGGAAATATACTTAAGCATATCCCTACCTGATGAATTTGAAAAGATAGAGGTGAAGTAATACTGATTCTAATGTAAGAGAATACAACCCATAAATTCGCAGATTGTGTTCTGTAGACAAAAAGATAGGTATGTCAATGATCTGCATAGTCTGCATTATGACAATTGTCAACTACTAATCCACGTATCCGAGATGCTCAACCTACCCAGTATAGGCTTATGATATAATACAAATAAAAATTGATCATACTATATATGTAAAGGTAATACTTACAAGCTATCCTAATTTATTAAGAGTTAGTAAAATTACTTTTTCACAAAAGAGAGTTATAAAGTTATTTATATCACAATTTCCCTTAATGTTACATATAATCTTCATACCTCTAGAATGATCAAATTTTGGACATCTGTATACGACAGTAGCATATAATAATATAAGTATGTAGATATATAAGGAAAATCCCTTCCCCCTTATTTAACTATACGGCAAAACTAAATATGTATGCTATAAAGTTCAATATTAGACAGTAACAGTATTTATGTACAGTAATTACTGATAATAAATGGATTTATATAATAAATATAAGAGGAAGCGAATTTAGAATATTATATTTTTTTTCATTCTCCATTTAATCAATTAACTTCTCTAGCTAAGTGTGTAAAGATTAGTTATATAATAGAAAGACATCACTCTCTTATAGTAATAATGGATCTAGAAAGTGAGTTATATTCAGAGGAATCTAAAATATGCTAAGAGGGGTGTATTAGGATTATTTAGGGGTGTGATTTTTTTGTCAAAGCTATGGAGAAGTGTAAGTAGCCTCTACTCAGGAGAGTGGGGAATTATAATAGGTTAAAATATTAAAAGCTATTAGAACAGGTTTTTGCATACTATTCAAGATATTTGATTAGCAGGAAATTAATCCACGTGTAGCATCATATAAAAGGCTGTAATTTGCTGTAATGTTTCTAGATTGAGATGTTTGGTTAGTAATGTTAAAGTCGTAAAATAAGAACGTAAAAAATTTCAAGGTATCAAGGTCGAGGGTACAAAAGAAGTATTAGTTCATAAAATGAAAAAAGGCCTAAGTCGAAAAAAACTATGTAAAAATAAATAAATGTAATGAATGTTATTTATGCTATTTAAATTAACTAACTGTTAACCTTTTATACGATTGATAGTGTATGTTAATTAATAAGTTAGGATTTATTTTCACTATGAATAATGTTCATTATATATACGGAATAATATAAAATAATAATATATATATAAGTAAACTCGCACATATCAATGAATGTCTAAATATTATCTTATCTATCCTTTACTTAGTCCTGTGGGTTGCTATATAGTAGTTGAAATTGGTCAATCTTATACCATGATACTACTATTACCTATCTATATATACTCACTTAGCCTTTATTTCTCAGGTGTGAATTATCAGATCCATATCTCTTTTTGGACAAATTTACATATAAATAATAAAGCAGAATGGTCGATTCCTTACGTATAGAGCTATTCTTAATCTATTCGTGGAATCTTACTGAATTATACCTAGATCATCTATAATGTGTTTTTTATAATGTTAAAAACGAAATTTAGGAACTAATAACCTGTATTTGTAACAGATCCTTTCCTTATTTCGGAGTGAATGAAAACCATTAATATGTATAATTAATAATATACTAGACAAATCAAATTTATCCCATGTATATACATGTTTCACACCCAGGTTAGATAATATGTCTATTAAATCTCAACGTACTTCACTCAGGTATGCTTTAGCTTAGCTAATTATCTATATATAGAGTCAGGTATTATAATTAGAGCCATTTCAGACGATTGCGTATACAATCTCATCCTCACCAGATCTATTGTAGGTTTTAGTTGTATATAGTATATATATAAAGTGCAATATGTTACATTAAATAGTAATATAAAGAAATACATAAATAAGTTAATATTAATAAATTATATAAACTTATCGAATTTTTACAGAGTCATTTAAATGGTGATTATCCTTATAATTACTTCTCAGAAGACTCATTCTACCATATCTGTAAGATACTAGTAAATCATATTATATATTTATATATGCTCGTGATAAATCACTAATATTATACTATTCGTCTTAATAAATATTAATAAGTAAAGCCTCAATGCTTAACAGCTGGGTATGTCTCTACATAGAGTACTTGTTTTCTTCAACTGTTGGATAGCGTATTCGTATATGCTTAGATAAAGTGAATTAATTACACTACATATATACTAGTAAACATTTGGGAAGCTCAAAGTGTTGGAATACTACTATATATATATATATTATCTGCAAAAGTTATACTTATTATCTTAAAAATATACCTAAAATATTAAGAGAGTTCATTGAGTATAAAATAAATATAAGAATAGATTTATAATTTTCAATTAATCAAGCTCGTTACTCTTTTTAGTCTGGGGAGTATCTCAGATATCTGACTCCTGTAGCTTAGAATAATGTGAACGGCAAAAGTGATTTCTTATTCAAATAACCCACAGAAAGTAATATATAGGGATTGTGGAACATGATAGCCGATACTCGCAGGGAAATGTTAATAAAAAAAGATTTGTCTCCTAATATATGAAAGGAAAACTTTCACATCTTTTCTCCGGAATATATAAAGTGAGGGTACATCGTTTACATGTTGAATGGGGACCTTTTCATCCACTGTGAGGGCAAAGATTTAATGCACATGTTATACATACGGCCAAGACTAATCCTCTTTCTGTACTCGACTTTTTACGACTTAACTACTCAACTCACATCTACGCTGAGTTATGTCTCAAACTAGAGCCTAGATAGGTGCATAAAGCGAGTGAGGGGATTTGTAATCTATCTATATAATCCTGAAAAAATTTCAAATCTAAAATAATGAAAATTATGTTTATCACTTAATTTTCGTATGATCTAACTGCAGACCTTTCAGCTTGTGAAGCCTCTGATTACATTTCTACTCAATTTTGTTTGAAAAAGGGCATACCTTAGGACTAAGTCTTCATCTTTTGGATACATAGATCTTATACAATTCACCATCACTGTAGTGGTCCTATCTTGAGCTATACTCTACTCATGAAATTTGACTCGATAGTATGCACAGTGCGGACTGCTTTTAAAAAAATATGATGGTGGAAAGGAAATAAAAAAATCTTGTGGTTATTTTCCAAAATTGTTGATGAATTATTATTAGGAGTGTTTTGTTAATATTAACGAAATAAACTCTGTTAAGTTGGAGAAGGATACCTGCTTCATCATATTCAATACATTGCCTCGTTACATTACCTCAACAGGACATTGGATTTATTTTATAAGAGCAAAAAATAACATACTATATACACTAAACAATTTTGATTCTTTGAACTTTAATTTATATATTGTTAAATTAATCATTATATTTATTAATCATTTATTTTTTAAATATATAATAATTGTAAAGTTAGTTATGTTTATAATACTATGTCCTTATACCCATTCAATCCCTAATATTGCACATTATTTGGGTCGAGTTTGTTGTAGTTATATTTTTATTCTATATGTTTTTTTAAAGACATATATTTAGTATGACGGTTATGGTAATCAATTGAAAAAGTAATACTTGAGTTATGAAAAGTACATATAGGACAGTACGCAAATTTTTATAGTCTTAGATATGCTTAAATATTAAATGATTATTGTTATTGCTAATTAGATTTATATTAAGTTTATTCCTGATAGTTAATAAAATAAAATGCATATATATGATAAAAATGCTATAAAATATTATTTTAATAAACTTCGTATAAATATATAAAATATATTTTAATAATGAATATTTCGAAGTTAATTATATTAGTTTAATATTATATTAATATAAAATGTTATTATAGTATACATAAAGCTTCATTGCTGTGTTTATTTATCATTCTTATCATTCTATACAATTTTTATTAAAATTAATAAATTAAAGTTAATATAACAATATATTCATATATAATAAGAGATAATAATGAAAATAATAAATATTAGGTAAAAGATTATATTTAATAGATATAAATATATAAGGAATCATAATTATATGTTGGTAATTAATAAAATTATATAGTAGTTTATCTATTGATATTTCAGTAGAAGCGAAGTGAGTTAAATAACGCTTAGTAAATAAGATAGCTAGTGAGATGTTATAATAGACATGTAAAGACAAGTGTAATGAGTTTTAATAAAGCAGTAAGATATCTAGTATAATAAGATTAGGAAATAGTCATCTAACTTAAATCACCATTTGGTATGGCTTAGTAGTTTCACACTCATAATTATTTTGATATTATATTGTATATTTTTAAACTTGTCTTTATATAGGAAATGTATGTAAGTTTTAATGTTTATTTGTTATTATAGAGTACAATATAAGGTTTAGTATATAAGGTAGAGTGAGAGTTTGAAAAATGAGTATAGATCGAAGTGATTCAGATTAAAAGATAAGTGATAGAAGTTGGAGGAGACATAGTGGCTCGTGAGTTAGTTGGATTGAGACTGGTGATGTTGTTTGCGATGTATTGGATTGGATGCGATGATATTGTAAGGAGACGATATGTTCCTGTTTCGAGAGCGTTGATTAATCCTTATTGTGACACAGTGGCCGAATGAGAGGATCGTCGCACGCGGAGACGAGTATCGGTGTAATAGATGCTATATTTACTCTCGAATAACGCTCTCTTGCGGGCGCCGCGGTTCGGCGTTTTACGCACGTAAAATGGAATGGCATATGCAGCGCGTCGTGACGACGGAGCGACAGAGGGTGTCCGCATTGTAGTCTCGAGACGCGGAGGCTGCTCACGCGGGCGGACCGCGGATACGGCGGTACACGTGCTAAATACTCGTTTTTATGCGCGAATGAAACTTGACGACCATGTAGATAGTAGTGATATGTATGATGTCTAGATCCTCGCTAACTCGGGTGGAGGAGCACTTATGGGTCAGTACGGGAAAGTTGGAGTTTGTTACTCTCGAATATGCTGGTCGTTGTGACATTCTGAAGGTAGATTAGATCAGGTCTCTACTTGGAAGATACGACGACTGAGAGGAAAGATCACGGCTAACGCATGACTTAGTTTATATATGTTGCGAGAATTAATTTCGCATGTCTCAACATCGTCGTTCTCGATTCTATGTTATCTAGCGGGTGCGTGAGGGTGAGCCAGACAGGATTTACTAGATGGGATGAGATCACTAGTGTGTGTCAGGAGGGGAAAGTAGATAGGTGGAAGATTGGAAGCCATGAAAGAACGAAGATAGGTCGACGTTAGCAAGATAATGTGGGTCTGGATACAATACACAAAGTTGGTACTATGCTGGAGGACTCACCATGGGAGAGTCGAAAAATGTTGGTATATCTCACGTCGAATACTCTAGCATACAGGGAGACTAATCACTAAATGAGTGTGTATGCGTCCTCAGCTATCACTTATACGTTGGACTTATCTACAAAGCGCTGTCTACTCTCCACCTTAGGGTCATCTGTGCTAGTGAGAGATTAACAGCTAGTAAGGAGAGAATGATACTTAGGGAGACGATGAACTTAAGATGATAAACTAATACTCGCGGCACTCATAGCGCCGCAGCCATTAGAATGCGTGTTGGTAGGTGGGTAAGGACGGATTGTTAGCGAGAGTGCGAGTGTGTGTTGAGAGTGTGATGTGTCTAGGATGTGGCTCTTATAGTATGGTGGCAGTTGGGTTACAGCTGTTGTCTAGTGTGGATATAGAAAGGTAATTGAGTCGGTTACTCGTGGGGGAGTATGTATGTAGGTATTGAGATATGGGTAGATGTGCAATTAGTGTAGGCGTGGAGGTTGATAGGGTATCGACAAGAGAGTGCGTGGGGGGTGTTTATAGCGTTATCTTCTTTATATTGTAGATATAGTGATTGCCTTAGGTGTGTTATGTGTGACATGGTTAGTGGAAGAAGGGGTGGAGGAAGAGATGTACCTAGAGAAGAAGAAATGAAAAAATTTGACAAGCTATAGAGTAGCATTGTACGCTATTGGTGTAGGAGCGGATTTCGTTGGTGTAATGGAATGTTAAAATCCTACGTGTAGTGTGGAAGTTGTAAGATGTTAATATCTGTGTAATTCTTATAAAGATACTAGGGGAATAGTGTATTAGTAAATAGTGTGTGAGTGAAGTAAATTCTTGTCGTATGTGTTTATTAGATCTGTTGGGATGTGCTCTAATGGTAAATCTGTGTGTCTGCGATAGTAGAATGCTGTGTGTCGTGTAGTGTTAGAAGAGTTGTTCAACGTATAACGTTGGACTCTATGTTGGACTAGTAGAGATGTAGGAGATTAGATAGAAATCATCATGATATTGATGATTGGTAGATCAGAAAGTATGAGTTCTGATGATGGCATAATGGACTGTAAGGTAGAGAGATTGAAAAAGACTAGCATGAGGACAACGGAATACGTATTTCCATGAGTTATATCTCTTACGTGAGTGGTGAAATGCAAGATATAGTCGTAATCGCTAGAAGCCTAGGATATTGTGGGTAAGCTAATTCGATGTATGGTTACTAGGGCTAGTGCATATTTCTGAGAAGTTAGGATTACAACTCCTAGACTAGGATGGTGGACTAATGAATGATGGGAGTGCGACATTATTATTGGAATACTGTTATTATATCTGGTATTAGGGACACGCATAGAGGACCGGTACGGTGGGTTTAAGACTAATACGTAAATAGAACATGATGATTGTATAATTCTATGTATTTTTATTCACACGTGATATCAGTGGATGAGATTCTCTAAATAAAGAATGACTAATTATAGCTAGTGCAGACTCAATTGAGTAAGGGTTATGATAGTATAGTGAAAGAAGTAAGTTAGTGGTTTGGCATAAACAGCAGTAAGGGATGTATCTTGGAGGTTAAGACGCCTGAGTGTGCTGTCGTGTGCTTGTGGTGTTGCTGGCGCTTGGGATATCTGAACGACGCAAGTGCTGTGTGTCGTCGCATGGTGGATGTGTTGCTGGGGGTAGTAGGATGTGATAGATAGTAGAGGTGAATTATAGATAAGAATTGGTGTACTTACGGTAAACTATGAGACGTACACAAGTGATTGTACCTTTGAATAGGAGGATTGTTACTGGGTTCTCCATTTAAACTCTTTATAGCCATCCACAGTTGGAAGTGGCCTCAGAGATAGCGCATAAGGGTCTTGTAACTCTGAAAAAATTAAGGTTAAGAGGGATGTATGGGCGTTTAGAGAGGATAATGATTATTCCTATGGGTTTGGACATATATAATACTTATAGTGGAGTAGCTCTTATAACATTATTATGACCCATGGAAGAACTAACACTATGAGGTTTGGCTGCGATATAATTCGTGTACGTTTGTACTCCAAAATTCTAACTTATGGCGTTTTCGGTCTCAAAATTTAGGTGTGGTTGTTCGGATATTTTATCTGGATCCCAATGGAAGTATCCAAAGGGTTGGTCGTTAAACATATTTTGAAGGGGTGCGTCGACAACTATATTCAGTACGGTGGTGCCTTTTTACTCAGTCAACGCCTTGTTTTATTGTTGCGTCATTAAACGATTAAATGGTTAGTCTTTTTGACATCCAAATAAACATATATTTATAGGCGTTATATGTTTCGCGGAAATGTAAGTGCTGTACATTACTCCCATGGATAAATACAAAATAGGGTTGTAGCTCTGTGAATAATCTTGGTGTTCTATACATTAAAATAGGTTACATAGGTTCCAAAAAAGGTGTATAAGGAGGCAATAGGAAGTGATCAAGCCAAAAACGGTGAGTCCTATAAATAGGTCAGAGTGAGTCTTATGGTTAATAATAATTTCTGTGGCAATATTTAAATATAGGTACCTTTGCCTCATATATTTTCGTGTGTGGGTTAAAAAAGAGGTCCTATGGGGAATATTGTGCGATATCAGTAGTGAGGATCTAATAAAGTAGGATCGGTCCAGCGTACAATATGCTACTACCACCTACTCTCGAGTATTGTTTTTGTGAAGTATTCGCCTTTCTTAAATTTTATGTAATATATTTAAGGAGTTTAGGATTTATACTATTTACCCTACTATCTTATTTATTCATAGTAGTGTAATGATTAACTGAGTTAATATAATTATTAATCTATTTTATGTTTAATTATTAATCATTTAATAAATTTTATATTATTAATGTATTAGTTAATTTTATATATCTATATACTATTATATTCATTCATTATTATATAATATTATTTTTAGGTATATATAATAATATTAATAAGTATAGCATATGATTATATATCAATATATATAAGGGTTAGGATATATTAAGTGTACTAAAACTTAATTAATTATATATTATTTATTATTAAGCAGTATTATTATAATATATGGTTATAATTATTATTATTAGTTAGGTAATTGATTATATATATATAATGATGATGAGTTTAATAAAGTTACTTAATAATTTATTTAAATTATTATTGACCTCATTATTACTATATTATATTTCACATTCTAAATTTTATGCCGTAATTATTTACTTGTTATTTTATATTATTAATAGTTTTATACTATATATGTATATATTATATATAATTAGGTCATGATTATTGTAATTATTATATATGTGAATATATATGTAGTAGTATATATGTTTTTAATATATATATTATAGTCTAAAAATTTATATATATATATATGGGTATTATATATATACTATTTTATTTTATTATATATGGTATTGGCAAGTTCACTATTACTCAAATGAGGATAGTTATTCTTTTTATATATGAGCGTTAGTTAATATAAATCATAATTACTATATTTCGTCGGTACTTAGTATTACTATGCTACTATTATTTATTTCTAATATATCATCTGATTCTATCGTATTTTACTAGTATTCTGTTTTTAGTACTTAGTATAAGTGTAGCTAGATTATTTCCGTACAGTACTATACAGTATACTTCTATGGTCTAGACGTAGTTTTAACTTTAATCAACTATTTTTAGCTAGCTTCATGAGCTATATATTATAATATATTTATATATTTTCATCTATAGGTCATTCATCCAACCTTATCCATAGCCTCAACTCATATCAATCAATTAATTATATACTATTATATTACTATTATACATCCTTATATATTCTAACATTATCTACGCGTAGCTGTTAAGTTAATTGTTATATTGGCTCTAGTTATTAATAGTTCATTGCCATTCTCACATCTTAGAGTGAGAGAATGATTATGGGAGAATATAATATTACTGGCATATCCGAAACAAGTTTTCCGAGTAATGTTCCTATTATTTCTATAGAATACTCACATTATTATGCGGATAGTCGCTAGCCAATAGAGCTTACATCGTAACATAGATTTAGATATCCTGTTTAAAAACTATGTATTATAATATGTTCTTCTCACCTGATAATAAAATGTATGTATATTCTTAATTTCTCAGATAGTATAGTACTTATATTATTTGGTGCCCGTTGATCCCTTATTTTTATCTCTAATTAAGCTAATGGTTAGTAATTCATAATTTGAAATATACCTACAGCTGTCGAACTTCTTGTCTCAGGTCTCTATCTTCTTATCACGATTCGTCGGAACGTAGTTATCTCTAGCAGCGATTTTCTCTATATATACTTATTAGCGGTATGCTGACTCCTATTGTCAGAGTTCTTATCGGTATAATCATTAAATATTAATTGATTCAAATGATGTTGGTTCAATTGATACTCGAATCTACACGAGGGCTGGAATTGTCTAAGGTCTAGTGCTGGGGGATTACACATACGAATTGGTAATATATATTATAAGGGGTTGTAACTCTATTGTCATCATATTCCTTCACTCATAGTTTAATAAGATGACCGTATGTAATGATAATAATGTAGTTCGGACGTATATTACTTAGTATTATAATTACGTAACTTACGGTAGGGATTCCATTTTTGTACCGCTATCGTTACGCAAAGCGTTAATCGTCGGATCTGGAGTCATAAAAGTCTCTCTCATCCGATAACATCTTTGGTTGTTCGTATTCTATAGTTAGTCGCGATTCCTGATTTATTTATTTAATTTACTTTAATCTTATTTTTAATTTCTTATTTCTTATCATTATTATAGTTATGGTTATTTTATATTTATTTATATTATCTATTTATTTTATTAAGTATTTATTTTAATTTAATATATTAATTTTTATTCATTGTTATTTTCACAATTATTTATCATTTAATCTTATTCATAAATATCTAATTGATATTATTTTAATATTTATATATTATTATATATTTAATTAATTTATTTTTATTTTATTTAATTTTAATTTTATTCTTCTTTATACATAAATTAGTGTAGGGGAAAATAATTTCAAAGTTTTATGTGCTTTATTATTATTATTTATTAATTATATTCATTATTTTATTAATTTATTATTCTTATTATTTCCATTATTATTATATATTATATATAGTATATTCATTATTATGTGATTATTACGTTAAGTAATGATTCCTGAAGGAATCTGATTTTAGAGTTGGTTCTGAATAACTGATTACTGTATATTGGAATTCTGATTTTTATTTACGTTCACTCATCTTCTCTATTAACTTACCGTTACTTTATGCCGCTACAGCTTTTTACTCAGCATATTCATTCGATGTCAGTCTCTGCAGGCGTTCTAGCCTCTGCTTGTGGTTTTCATCTCTTTAGCCTTAGCGTATGATTCTACTATAGAGTTCTAATACTGCTTTGCTGAGTTTACTTTGAATCATCCTGATACCGTTATAAGTGACACAGGGCTTAGGAATTAGCCGAACTGCATTAATGGATGCTTATACGAGTTTAAGGAAATACATTATCGTATTAATAACATATTAATTTAGGGGTGTCTCTTATAATCGTGATATCACGATAAGTGACTTGTAGATGCTCGAGAGTTGAGGGTTAAATAATAGTACTCGAATATAGGGTGTCTAGTGCCTACTCACGCTCCATATATTATATATATTTAATTATATTATACTTATATAGTAAGCGCAGCGACAACTAACTGTAAAAAGCACAGATGCAAAATCGAGGACGATAGGAAGGAAGGATGAAGGATGAATAGGATGAATAGAAAGTAAGAGTGAGGTAGAAGGAGTATCTGGCTGCAGAGTGAGTAGTGAGTTGATCACAGCTATTTGTCACCCTCGGTGGTCGGGCTTACCGGTGGCGGTGCTGAATTGTATAAAATATAGTGGTTACTATAAGTTCACTATACTATTATATGTTATTCTGTATACTCTTATATGTTTTGTACAGTATATCTAAAACCAGAGGAATAGATGGACATTTCTGATAAAAATATAAAAAAATAAAATAAAAATCAAAATAATAAATAAATATATTTTTAAGTTTAAAACTTAAAAATAAATATATATTTTTATAATATATAAATGATAAAACAGCCTCACTCAAAAGCCTTCCAGAGCTCACAGAGCCATCAGAGCTCTCCACCACTTACTACCCCTGCCTCCCAAGCCTAACCCAACCATCTACCTCAGTCCATTATAACCATACTCTCTCACTCACCAGTGACTCTGACCTTCCTCCCATCTATATGATCTATTTGATTACATATTATGTATACTATTTGATTTATTTAGAAGTCTAAATTGATTATAATCATGTCATATATTTAGTATATTATATAAAAATCGTAAATATAAGTTTTTTTATATTGGACCTAACTAAAAATATTAATTGATCTTAAATGTGACATTTATTTTGAGTGCAGATAATTTGCTATAAATCAAATCCATAAATCTTGACTATAAGAATATATATGTATCAAATCGTAACTCAAAACCTGACTATATAATAACCTTTGAACACGAATATAATCTGCTTAAACATTAACCAAAGTTACATATTATATACTAACAGTAATAGTAATATAACATTTATATGAGCACTAAGAAGTTGAACTGTCCCCACAGTAGAAAATATGGATCATATTTTTACATTAACATAGTAATATTTAACAAAATTTTATTATACCTTTCTATATTTACTGACCAATGAATATATTGCACTCAATATAACTCGATAACATATAATTTTCAAAATAATTATAATGCAACATAACATTAAATTGAATTCGAATATATATGGTATCAATACCCACATATATACTAAGCCTATAACCATCTTACATAACGATATAAAAGTTAACATTAAATAAATTATAGTTTTCTATAACTTATACAAATAGTTAAATATGTTAACTAATATATGTAATAATTACAGAACGTTAACCATAATTTTGCATAAATTTTTTGGAAAAATGTTTGTAACTCTATATCAACTATCTCTCCTTTGACTACCCACGCCATAATTGCAATAGATTTGTCTGACATGATCTACCTTCCCTAAAATCTTGTTGAGAATCTAGACTTTTCAATATTAATTCTAGAACTTTTATTATTAATGAGATTGAACTAAGAGACTGGAATTTCCAGTATCATCCCTGCTTCCTTTATTATATATTGTACAACATAAACAATTTCCAATCCTCTGGCATCTCACAATAATTAAGATCTTTAAATATTAAATATATAGTACAGTATATGCGATGCTATTACTACCATCCTTTATTATTCTGCCATGTATATTATCAAGACCTGCATACTTATTGTGATCAATATATTCCAGGAATCTAATTACTCTTCATATTAAGAAATACAAAACTATCTCTAGTCTCTACTCTGCTTTCTAATGCAACTTATCAAACTTTTCATCTGTAAACACTGATGCAAAGTAGGTGTTAAAAATTATGACATTCATCATCAGAGCTGACCACTTTATAATTTATCTTAATAGGACCAATCTTTGTTATTAAATTTATTAAAACTAAAATATTTCTTAATCTTTATTATTATGATACCTATTTCTTGCCAGGTTAATTTTTGATTGTCTCAATTCTTCTTATTACCTGGTTTTGCTCACTTCTTATTCTCCTATAAGTTTCCAAATCTATTTACTCTTGCTTTCTTTGAACCTCTTAAACCACATATTCTTATTCCTAATTTTTCTCTTTTCTCCCTACACTAACAATTGTCTTTGTTCCTTACCATGATTGCTTTGATTGAATATTATCCAAAATTAACTTGAATGTTTCTCACATTTGAAAACGGTTTTTGAGGTTTCAAATTCTATATCTCAGGCAATGGTTCCAAGCCCGTTTCTGAATTTATCAAAATCTCCATTTTTAAAGTTTAAAACTTTTACTATGATTTCTAATTGATGAGAAATCAAACAAGGAGAGTATTTTACATCTTTGGCATAGCTGGAAAGGAGGAGGCAGTGAAATTCAAGTGAACAGTCAACTCAAACATTTTACTCTGTAGTACCTGTAGAAATGAAACTCAACAGCATATATGTGAAGAGTTATGGAAGTTAGTTAGTGAAGTACAGGTAATAATTCTTTTAGTCTTGAGCTCTTTTCTATCCAAATGACAAGTGAAATTAGAAATACCCCAGATGTAGAAGCAATATTCTGTTCATTTGTAGAAAAGGCCCTTGCATAATTTGAATAACTTTTAAGTTGGAGTTGCAAATTAAAGATAATCCCCATCTACTATGAACTTTCTCTACCAGTTATTTTGAAATGCAGTTTCTCCAAAATAATATGTTTGTAACAATCAAATTTAAAATTTTCATTACTCTTGCATATAAGGTATACAGATCTAGAATCATATGGCTACTATGTTAAACTTCTCATATAGGCTGTTACACCAATAACCCTATATCAATAATTGGTTTCGCTCTTATATTTTGTAAATTATTTATTAATTTATAATATAGGCTATTTAGGAAGTTTACTGTTTTTGTATTAATTTTTGCTAAATATAGTTTGAAAACTCTGGTTTTGCCACTTTAAGTTATAGCAATTCCTCTTATTCAAGCATTTAACTAAATTTCATAATATTGGAATGAGTTTAGTACTTGGTATTTTTATTCAATTATTGTTGATTGTTTAGAAGACAACATCATTTTAGCGTACAATGGAAGTTACTAAGTCAAGTAAGTATGAAATATTCACATATTCAAAATAACAAATTTAGGGAAAAGCTTTTTTATATCTAATAGAATTGATCTAAAACCTTTTATTTTTTTATTTTTGAAAAAAAAAAAAACACTAATTTAAGGAAAAACCATTTACTACATTTCATTATTATTATTATTATTATTATTATTATTATTATTATTATTATTATTATTATTATTATTATTATTATTATTATTATTATTATTATTTTTATTATTATTAAGGCTATATAAATACAAACTATTATAAAAAGTAATATTAAAGCCAAAAATAAAATTTCAACACATCGCACCACAAATTTGTATAAAAAGCTCCGTAAAAAAAGACAAAAACAGAAAATATCCCATCTCATCTTCGCCAGTAGAAAAATCATATGTTCCCAAAATTTTCTTCCAACTGCATAACTCTGGTTACCATTTGATATTTAAAGCTAGCAAGTCACGTTTTATCAGTTTACCCTATAATTAACAGTAATTTTCCCTCTATGCCACGCTATTACAGTTGTCAGGTCAAATTTATTATTTAATCTATGATGTGTAAAAGACACTTATTCTAGAAGTTATAAAACTGATCACAAAATATTTTAAATTTAAAGGGAGTAAATTTTACTACTATGCATAAAACATGTTAAATTACAAAATTATGCTTTAAATATCAGATATGTTCTTTATTTATATATATATATATATATATATATATTATATATATATATATTTATATATATATATATATATATAATATTATATATATATTATATTTTTAATATATTATATATATTATATATTATATAATATATATATATATATATATATATAGGGGTTGTGAAAAAAACATTGTTATTTTTTTTTAATTTGGTTTATTTTTTTTGCAAAAAAAAAACGTTTTTTTTTAAAACAAAAATGTTTTTTTTTTGTTTTATTATTTTAAATTACCTCTTTTATGTATATTAAAGGTGTTTTAAATTACCAATACCCCTTCTGGCCTAAAGATCTGACTATTAATACAGATTTTTATGCAACAGGGTAATATATATATATATATATATATAGTATAATATATATTATATATATAGTATATATATATATAATATATTATATATAATATATATATATATATATATAGTATAATACTATATATTATATATATTATTATATGATTATATATATATAATGATATAATGATTCAAAAAAAGGATGGTTAACAGTGGTTTTTGGGATGTCGGGAGAAAATTGAGAATGGTAGGAAGGTGATTGATTCTGTGAGGGGAGTGGTATGTGTGTAAGTAATACTTTCTTTAAAACAAGAGTATCCATAAGTATACTAGAGTTGGTGTAGGTTAGAGATGTATCGAAGTTGAAAAGTTAATGAGATTCCAGGTGGTGTGAAGAAGGAGATGTTGAAGTATGGATCTGATGTTAAATCAGTGAGGAGTTTAGGAATGGGATTATCAGATCATTATGTTGTTCTATGCAAAATTAAGTTAGTGGGACTTGGATGAGAGAAGGGATACGAAAGGAAGTGGTTAAAATTAAGAGTGAGAAAGTTTAGTGAACAAGGTAATAAGGATTTAAGATATGCAAGAACGCTCGCAAGTAAATCAGTGGGAATGTGTGAACAAGTTGAAACTGAATAAGTCTGGGGAACCAATTGTTAGCAGTGCAAAAGAAGTAAGTAAGAATGATAACAGTGAGTGGATTGGAATGAAGAGGTGATGCAACGGTTAAAAGTAAAAAAGAGGAAGCGTGCTTGAATGTACTAAAAGCAATGATGAAGTTTCAAGAAAGATGCTTGGAATTATATTAGGAGAAAAAAGGAATGCTAAAGATGCATACGTAAGAGAAAGAAGAGGTAAATGAACAGTTTTGGAAGGAGGATGGAATGGGGACATACAAGGGGAATAGGAAGCTCTTCCTGAGGAAGTGCGAAAGGTTAAGAATTAGATATAAGGGAAACCTGCTTAAGATAATTGAATAGGATGGTTTGTTTTTGTAATTGATTGAATGGATGTGAGTGAGTGTGGAAAAACACTTTTGACATTTATATATATTGCAGTATTATGAGGTGATAAGGACTGTGTGTGGGTTGATGGTGCAAGAAGGAATAGGTATTTGGGGATGAAGTCATTAGGAGCAAAGAGGAGGAAATGGTAGAGTGAGAAAGTTGAAGAATGGTAAATCTGCAGGTATACGTGAAATTACTGGGTGGAAATGATCAAGAACGGAGGGCAAGATGGTGATTGATGGAATCTGAAGTTGGTAATAAGCGTTCATGGAGAGGTATATTTCGACGGGATTGGAGGGAGGCAGTAATAGTACCTTTTAATAAGGGTAAGGGAGAGAAAGGGAACTGTAGAAAAGAAATTATAGCGTATTTAGTTTATTGAGTGTTGTAGGGAGATATATGCTGGTTGTTTCGGGTCGAAAGATGCGCAGAGTGACTTGAATGACTGATGGTGAGAACAGGTGCGTTTAGGAAGTAGTACGAGGACCTGTGTGGATCAAACTAATTGAAGCAAATGATAGTAAAAATGGTAGAGAGAGGAAGAATAAATGTAATTTAGGTTTATGGATTTGCAACAGGGGATGATAGGGTTAATAGGAAGGTCTATGGCAGGTGTAGTAATATATAGGGCTTGTGTGATAGGCTCTGAATGCGAATCAGTAGGTATGAGATTAGTCGAGGTTGTGGTAAGAATAAACTGTATCAAGTGATGGTGTTAGTATTAATAGCGGAAGTGAGGCAGGGATGTGTTACTGTCTCCTTGGTTATTCGAATTTAGTATATGGATAGGGTTATGAAAAGAATTGAAGGTGGGCGTGACAAGAAATGGTGTTTAGAATGATGGAGAATGAGTGGAGGGTGCCCTTACCTATATATGCAGATGACTTTGTTTGTGTGGCGAATCGAAGCAGTTTGAGAGGTTGGTAGAGAATTTGCAGGGTGGGTAAAAGGAGGTTTGAAAGTAAACATAGTATAAGAGTTAAGTTATGGTTGTGAGTGATTACAGTCCTTCATGTGAAGTTATGTTAGATGGGTGGAGCAGTGGAACAAGTGTCTGAGTTTAAATATTATGGGATATGTTGGAGAGAAGGGAACGGATGATGCAGAGTTTAGTAGGAAAAATTTGTAGAATGGCAAAAGGTGGCATGTGCATTAAATCGTTTTAATGTAAGAGGGACTGGAAGTCTTTACGTGCTTAGGTCTTACATGGGTATGTGTTACGTGTTATTGATATAGTAGTGAAGACTATCGTCTGGAATAAGAAGTATAGATCTAAAGTTCACTGTGTTCAGATGAAACAATCTTAGGGCATGCTAGGTGTGAGGAGAATTAATTGATAAAATTGAGGAATGAACATATTAGAAACTTGAGTGTGTGAAGAAAGGGGTAACGAGAGAATAAATGCAAGGTATGTTGAGATTGGTTTGGTCATGTGGAAAGGGATTGAATGATAGTCGGTTTTTAAGCAGATGTTAATGGCGAGTGTGTTGAAAACCGACGGGTGGGAGATCGAAGAAAAAGTGGATTGAGTCAGTAACAGAATGTCTGGAAGAGAGAATGTGAGTTTGGCAGAGGCGAGGAAATAAAGGTGCATAATCAGAGAGAATGGCGGAGTTTTGTGAGGGGTATGGTTGTGGCCCACCTGGGTCAAGGAATGAACCCTATATTGACGAGTTTGACCATAGTGCAGGGTCCGTCGCGTCCCGTGAAGCTCTAGGGTGATTTTCTGACTTCGACGAGTCCTTACTAATTAATGGAACAGAGGGGTGGGGGTAGGCTAGGCTTTCTTTTCGACTTTTTGTCATATCCTCTCTACTGCTTTGTCTTTTCTGATGCTTGTGTACGCACCTTACCACCGTCTTGGGAGGAAAAGGTTAGATGAAGAATATATGAATATATATATAATATATATATATATAATATATATTATATATATAATATATATATATATATAACATATATATATAATATATATATAATAATATAATATAAATAATAATATAATGAATAATAATAAAAATCAGATCATGTGAAATGTAATAATTATATACCCATAGAGCACAATAAAACTTTATTAAGCATTAAACTCTACTTTATATATTGTATACCTCTTTTAACAAATTGTATTTACTGTATTTTATGCTAAATACCCTAAAAAGACTTGATATAATATGAAAAATAAGTAATTTTATAACAAAACAAAAATAACCAAAAAAATGTGCACGATTCTTTATTTCTCTATAAAAAAAAAATGTTCTTCTATTTTATAAAAAAACTCAAACGGTTTTTTTTTAATCCCAACCTTATACTATATCTCCTTAGTATATATATATATTATATATATATATATATATATATATATATATATATATATATATATAATATATATATAATATATATAATATTATATGATTATGTATATATATAATAATATATATAATAATAATATATATAATATATATATATATATATATATATATATATATATAATATATATATATATATATATATATATATATATATATTATATATATATATATATACCCAGCATATATATATATATATATATATAGCTGGGTACCTTCCTGTCATTGTTATCAAGTTGCGTCTGTGTATATTATTTCCTTTCTCTGTTTGTTTGTTATCTAAGTATCTTAGTAATGAAACCTCTCTTTTCACTTCATACCAAAATGTTAAGCTGTTCTAGAAAATTTTAAAAATTTAATAAATAGGAAAAAACTTTTTCTATGCTCTAAATATTTATTTCAAATTTAGACCTTAAAAGAACTGTTGTTAAAAAAAAAAAACTTGCACCATATGTAAGTTACATACAATACTTTTATATATAATAATACAATGTAAGATAAATTAAAATTAATTTCAGATTTTTCCGAAGCCTTAGAAAACATAAATTCTCTTGTGAAAGAAGCAGATTTTATCAGTTTTGATCTTGAGCTAACAGGACTTGGAAGAAATTTGGGAGAAAAAAATAATGAACTTGATACACCAGCTCAAAGGTAATTCTTTAACAAAGTTTATTCATTAAACTGATTTACTCATTATAATTGAGTAATTAATATGTTTAGCGAAGAGAGAAATTTTCTTCAAAGACTCTGTTGATCAATCTTTTTGGTGGTTAGTAGGAAAGGTAAGAAGAGAAAAGGTATATAGAATGGTCAGGGAAGATTATAAATGAGATAAAAATAAGATAAAATTGAGAGACAAAAGGGAAAATGAATTACTAACTTTATAAAAGAGTCAACACTACATGGAGGAAATCCTGATGACAAGCAAAGAATTTTTTTTAATTTATTTATTAATTATTTTTTATTTATTTATTATTAATTTATTATTATTATTATTATTATTATTATTATTATTATTATTATTATTATTATTATTATTATTATTATTATTTTCTTTCTTTCTTTACCCTCCCATGGATCCCTAAAGATTGGGTGTGGGCTATGCAGCATGCAATGGAAACAGAATAGTTAGTAAAAGAACATGACCTAAGTCGAAAAGAAAGCCCCTCCCAATCCCCTCTACTATTCCCTCATACCCTTAATTTGGGAGCCCATCGCTGCCAAAATCTACCCTAGAGCTTCACAACACTTCGACAGACCCCTTCATCAATGCCAGGGTTCATCCCTTGGACCAGGCCCTCAACCATGGCCCCACAAAACCATGAGATTTGCTCCTATTATTATTATTATTATTATTATTATTATTATTATATTATTATTACTATTATTATTACTATTATTATTATTATTATTATTATTATCGACATCTGTCCCTTGCTTCCCCATAACTGGGGGTAGGGTGCTCAAACATGCACTGGGAGTCCGAGGCATGCATGAGTATTTCTAGGATATAAATTAGTACAGTAACGGGGACAATCAGCTACCACTATATGCCCAAAACTGTGTTGGGGAGAAGAGGATTAAAGGACTGTAGCATAATTAATTAGAAAAATAAGGGGAAACTGAAGAGGACTTAAAGATTACGTATGTGACAAGGTCACGTGGTAGTGCTGGGGACGGAGGGATCCACAAAATCCTCCTAGTGATGGTTCTTATCACTGTTACGTCTTAAGTTGCACACCAACATCATAACACTGTAACAAGATTTAATATCCCCTACAGGAATTATTATTATTATTATTATTATTATTATTATTATTATTAATAATTTTTTGTTGTAGAGCAAAACTGAAGAAACAATATAACTAGTATATTTATTTTAAGTTTGTTTTGAGTAAAAAATCGGAAAGGGAAACGTATTTGAAAAAGAAATTAAATCCCTCCCAAGTTAAGAAGCAGTTATTGCTGAAATTAAGGGGACAGGGAATGGGAAATGTTATGAGGTGACTCGAGAAAGGTAATGGAATTTGAGAGAGTAGGCCTTGTGTAGAAATTTACTGATTCTGGTTGGTTGCTCTTAACATGAATTGTTTTCTTTGGGTAAAATGGAAGAATTTTAAAGGAAAGAAAATTGTGCATTGAAAGGATTCAAAGAAAGAATTGTGAAAATGAAAAGAGGTTCCTAATATAACTAAATGTTTGCTTTATAAGCTACGAGTCTTAAGTCTCTAAAGTGCTGTAGGATGCTCAGTAAAGGTTTAAAGTTTAATATGCATTTTTTCTATTTCATGTTACAGATATCAAAAGGCAGTGAGAAGAGTAAAGGAATATGGAATCACGCAAATAGGACTGTCCTTATTTCGTTATTGTAAAACGAGTAATAAGTGAGTATATTTTTTAGTTTATTAATCATTAGTTGATTATTTTTTTTCTTTCAAGATTAAATGGATAAAATAAATTCACAAATCACTTAATTTTTAGGGGAATCCAGTTTTTCTATGTAGTCAAAATTGGAATCAATATCAGAGAATGGTTTTCTACAATTAACCTCATAATATTTCCCTATGTTGCCAATTACATTGCATAAAAAAAAAAAGCTTGGTTTCATTATTTTTAATTAGTCACGCTATAGCCAAAATTTTTTGAAATTTTTGGCAAATTCATAATTTTTTTATTCCTTTTTCATGTATATTTAAAACTTATCTACTGTATCTTTTAAATTACAAAAAAAAAAAAAAAAAAAAAAGTGATACTCTCCTTTTAAATGCTTAGCTTTGAATAATTTTGTAAGTGGAGTTGCACCCCACTACCACTTTTTTTCGCAGATGAATGCTTATGCATCCCTCGTACCCTGGTCGTGACCCCCGTAAGCGACCTTGTATCTTTCGGCGAAATTGTTTGAATGTCTGAGTAATGGAATGTTAGTAGAATAAATGGCGAGAAGAGGAGGAGGAGGAGAGGTGATGGATGTATTTGGAAAGGGTAAATTTGATTCGTTTGCTGTGAATGAAGCAGAAATGAAATGAAGCGGTGACGACTAGTGGTGTTGGGTGAAATGTGTGTGTGTGTGTTGGGGTGTAGAGGGGGAGAGGAGTGGCGATTTTGATGAATGACTTGTGCCACAGAGCTAGGTAGATTTTGCCTGTGTGAGTACTAGAATATTAATTTTTAGGGTAAAGTGGAGGAGAGAGTGACTTTCTGAGATATTCTGAAATGATGTTTTGGACGGGATTAGAACGACTTCAGATTGATGTGTTAGGCGACTTAAATGGTTGGATAGGTGATTCTAAAAAGGATGGTATAATAGTGCCTTTTGGGGTTAGTGGGAGAAAATTGAGATGTAGAAGGTAATTGATTTCTGTGAGAGAGGTATGTGTTGTAAGTACATTACCATTTTTCAAGCACAAGAGATATTCATAAGTATGCTAGAGTTGGTTAGGTAGAGTGGTATCCAAGTGAAAGTATGATTGATTTTGTGTTGAAGAAGATGCTGAAGTATGCGACGGATGTTAAATTAATGAGGGGTTGGGGATGAAAACATCATCGATCAATATGTGGTTTTATGTAAGATTTAAGTTACTTGAGGCATTGATGAGAGGAAAGAGGAAGTGGGGGACCTAAGAGTTAGAAGTTAAATGAAGAAATTTGAAACCAAAAGCTATGTGAGTGTTTTTACAAATACAGTCCTTCACATGCTAAACAAGATGGAAAAACTGAAAAACAACTGGAGGCAAATGAAGAAACCTTTGTTAGTAGTAAGAGAAGTATGTGTGTGGGTGCTGAAAGTAGGAATAAGAATGCCAATAGTGAGTAAGGAATGGAAGTTCAAGAAATCAAGTTAAAAATAAATAAAAGAAGCGTGGTTTTTGTGTTTAAAATCCAATTTGATGACGTTTCGAAAGATAGGTGTTTATTGAGAATATAAAGGAAGGAAAAATAAGGAAAGATTAAGAATTTGCTTTACATGGATGAAAAATACCTCAAATTGAACAGTTTTGGCAGGAGGATGAAGGGGATTTACAGGGAAACTAGGAAGAGCTTGTTCTGGAAAGGAAGTACGAAAGAGTAAAGGGAGGTCTTTCAATGAAATAGATGAATAGTGTATGGTACTTTCTCGCCTTACTGATTGAAATATGGATGTGAGGAGAGTGTGGAGGGAACGTTTCGAAAATCTGCAACATAAGGCAGTAATGAAGAGGGGATAGTAATGTGTGCGATTTCAGGCTTAAGAAGAATAAGAGTTTTGGGGTTAGGTAGAATGAGGAAAGTTGTAAAGAATTTTAATCTCGGCAGGATATAGTATGGAATTAACTGATGAATGATTCAAGATGGAGGCGAAGATTGTGAATGCCTGGATGATGAAAGGTCTGTGTGACAAAGCGGTTTGTGAAGTGTTACTAGTTCTGAAATATTGGAGGAGAGCAGTAATAGTACCCTTATTTTAAGGGTAAATGTAGGAATGAGTGGAAAGTAAGGAGGAACTATAGGCGAATTAGTTTATTGAGGTTATAGGGAAGGATATGATGGTATTTTGATTTTAAGAATGCGTCGAGTGAACTGGGGCTGATTATCGAAGTAATAATGTGCATTTTGAAGTGCGTAGAGGATGTGTAGATCAAATTTTCTATTGAACAAATGATTGAGAAAATGAAGAGAAAAAATAGAATACAATTGTCATTTAGGACCTTATGATTTGCATCAGGCTTTAACAGGATTAATAGGGAAGCGCCATAGCAGGTGTTAAAATTAATTTGTCCTTTAATATGTTTATTTTTGTTGGTGTTGAAATTTCTTGTTAGTATTTTTCTACTTTTATGGAGACGTCTTATTGGCGTGAAGAATAAATGGAAAAGATTGGGGGGGAAAAAAGGGCCAATTTTTGGTTTTTTAATATTTTTTTAGGAGGGGCGGGGCCAGGTTGAGAGTGAGGGCAGGGATTGGTTGATCTTCATGTTTATTTAATTTGTATACGGATGGGATGATAAAAGAATTAAAGAGTTATCGCACTGGTATGGCAGGGAAAACGCTGTTAGACTTATAGAGAATGAGAAGAGTGGGGTGCCTGCTTATTGTTACGCTTTGTGATTGCTTGTGTGCAAAATCTGAAGGGATGTTTGAGAGGATTGGTAGAGGGGTTTGGCTGGGTATATAGAAGGAAGGTGAAACTAAATGTAGATAAATTTAAGGTGATTAGTAGTGGGGGAGGAGAGTTAATATGTAAAATCATGTTGGATTGGTGAGCCATTTGGAACAATTATTTGAAGTTATAAATATTTTTAGGCTATATTTTGGGTAAAGGGTAAAGGGTGATCAGAGATGTAGAGGAAAGTGAGGGTGGAGAGTGGCTGGTGCAATTAACCCCCCTTGCGTGGATGCAAAGGGGCATAAGTCTTGAGTTGTGCTTAGGTTTGCCATGAAGGTATGTTATTACCGTATGTTAATATATCAGCAGTGTGAAAATAACCCTGGTGTGGAATAAAAAGTATAAATCTAGGTACAATCTGTTCAGATTGATATCTCAGGGGCTTGTTAGGTGAGAAAAATTGATAAAATGAAGGAATGTACGTGTTATTGAATTATGGTAGTGTGAATGAAAGGCATAATGAGTTAACTTATTAAGATGTGGTTCATATGGTCGTATAGTGGTTAGAGTGTGCTGGGAGACAAAGAAAAAATGGTCAAGTTCAATAAAGAGAGTGTTTGAAGGAATAGAATGTGAGTTTGGCAGAGGCAAGAAGAATTCTTTTATTGGATGGCATGGTGTGGATCTGCCCTAGGGATGAAGCCCAACATTGACGGATACTTTAGTGGGGCTCCATCTCTGTGTTGTGAAGCCCTAGGGTGGATTTTTGGCTGTGACGAGGTCTCACTTAAGGGTATGAGAGGAAGGTGTGGAGGGGCTTTTCTTGCGACATCATGCCCTTCTACTTAACTATCTTATTTCCATGCATGTTGCACACCCTCTGTGAAAACGAAGGTAGGTTAAATAAGGAAGAAGTTTATATTTTATGATTTATATTTATGGTGAGCAAACATTGAATACTGTTCAAAGTTGGATGTAGGTATATATATATATTTCTTATTGAAGTGAAAGATGCGTCTAATTTTATTCTATAGCTAATGTATATATGTTCTCCTAATCTTATTTTAGAAATATCTTTTTATTCATCAAAATTAATTAAATGCCATGATGAAAAACATTCACACCTTGAAATATTATTCCATAAATTATTTGATTGATTCATGCGGTAGCAATGGAATATTTTTGTTTAAAACCACTTCCGTCAATTATTATTAATAAAACGCAATATACATGTGTGAATATCGAATTAGTGGAAAGTTGTTCCAACTTTACAAAGCTGCTTAAGGTTTAGTTGTATTGTAATTGCTTCAACAAAACATTCCATTCACTATGTTCATAAATACATTAGAATTATTTGTCCCATGATTAAATGTCAAAGTTAACATTATAATACGCAGTTCATATCCATAAGTGTAAATATTTTGACATCTAATGGTTTAGTTCTTTATTACTATAGTTTATTGATTAGTTTACTTTTGTCAATTACTTTTCATGGAATGACATATACTCCATTTTGTTTTTCAGATACCTGAATGCCACATTCTGCTTCTTCTTGGCGGGGAATGAAGGGGGTAATTACCGATATGACACTTCCAGCATGATGTTTCTTGCTCAGAATGGCTTCGATTTTAACAAATTGTTTTTAGGTAACTTTTTTTTATTTTGTTCTATAAGAAATTCAGGATTAAATGATTTTAGGAAAGTATGAATACATACAAGTGATGCAACTGAGGTTCTGTTGTCTATTGAATGAGATGTTTTTTTTTCAGTCTCACATTTGCATTTTTTGTGCAGGGTATTTTATAGTTTCTTCTGCAGCTATGGTGTCTGATATGCTAGAATGTCTTTGTGAATCTTTCATGGGATATTCATCCCGATATTTTTTTGCCAAGCGCATATGAAAGAGGAGAAAACCAATTTGTTTAGATATCAGGAGCCTAAGTAATGCTGGCAAACTATATATATTAGGTTCTTTGTGAAATCAGAGCTACAGTTTTCTTTTTTTTTTATGATGTAACACTTGGTTCAAATGAAACCTATTATTCTATGTACTGCATCTAATTTTCTTCCTAAACTTTTGCAGCTTTTTGCAAAGGGATTCATTCTCAATATGGTAGATTTCCATTGTTGTTCCTAGTATTGAAGATGGAAGAAAATGATGAATATTAATGGTTATTGATGATTATTAACTATTAATGATGTAAGAAAATCTCCATGACTTGCAATACTTGCAAGGTGATGGAGGAAAGAATGTTGTCTCAAAGTCTTCAAATACTAAATTCCTCTTTAAAGTTTTAGTATCTAAATACTTTGGTTACTTTCTTCGGATTATCATGTAATTCAGCTACTTCTTGTGCATTATGTTCAATGAAATTGTTGCAAGAGAAAAAAAGTTTCTTATCATGGCAGAAGCGTCCACAACTTTTGTTAGGACAAGTGTTTCGAAAGTGTTATTAAATTCTAGGTTACTTAAATTAAATCTTTCGCAGCTCGAACCTTACCAAGTTTGTGTTGATTCCTACTTCATTTGCCATTCATTTTCAGAAAGCAGATTCTTGCAATGCAAGTGTTATGAAGTATCTCTTCGATTAGCATTTGATTAACATGGTGAATTTTGTGCCTAAGAGAGGAATTGATAACTCACTTGTGCTTGGATGACTTCTCCATCTAAGTCAGTAAGAAAACTGGAGTTGCCAAGTAAAGGATAAACAGCTCCATTGGGTTATTGCTCCATGTTGCAAAAGTCACCCTCAAAAATGGGAGATAAAAATGTCGGCAAATCTTTAAAGCTTCCTTTATATGTATATACTATATATAATATACTATATAGAGGTATATATATATATATATATACTATATATATATATATATATTATATATAATATATATATATATATATAATATATATATATATATATATATATATATATCATATATATAATTATATATACAGAAAACGAGGTAATGTTGGTATACTAATACCGTCCCTCTACATTAACAGTTAATAAATTCCCGCATCTGAAACTATCCGATTTCTTGATCTGTCACGGACATATCTTACTTGGTTAGATTATATTCTAATGCTCAAAGAGTTGTTTGAAACCTATGGAAATTCCAGAGTCAGCTATACTGTCGAATCTTTTCCTCTAACAAATCTGTCTTCAAAAAACTCACAACCTTTCCGATGAGTAAATTAAACTGGATTATCGATGCAATATTAATGATTCTGCAATAAAGGACCAAGTTGAGTGATTGGTGATTTTCGTCCTCTCCTGCTAACGAGAGTCTTCATACAAAATCTAAAATATTGTTCACATTGCATTGAGAACTTGGTGCAGTGAAATAATCCCTGCAAATTCCTGTTCCTTCTTAAAGTCGTTGACTTCCGCTATTTGAATAAAATCTTTAATGGTCTTTTTCTATGTTAATTCCCAGTGGTTCTGAATATTGAAAAACAAATTTTCGAAGTTCTACCTTTTAAATATGGAATTGTTTGACTCTAGTTGTTCATAATCAATAGTCTGCCTTTTTATGAACATGCAAAGTATTTTATATCTACTCCAAGAATTTCATTATGCACTCTAATCTCACCCCTTTCCCTGCGGGACCCCTCTCTGAATTTATTCTGATGGGTCAAAAACAACAGTAGTGGTAATAACACTTGTGTGTGTGTGTGTTCTGTTGGTTTACCACTTTCTAAATATACATCAGTTTTACTGCATGACTGTACCATTTACTCAGCTTTTGTTTCATTTCCTCTGTTATTTTCTTCAACTTTAAAGTGGCTTTTTGAAACTGTATCCGTTAGAGCAGTGGTTCCCAATCTTTTTTTAGTGGTGTACCC
>JABUQX010110821.1:0-12500 GCA_015478945.1 Trachelipus rathkii
GATCTAAGTCCGAAATAGGAAAAATATTCGACTGTGAAAAAAAAAATTTAAACTTTGTCTCGGCTCTCTGAAATATAATTTGAAACGAATAATATATTTTATCTCGAAAACAAACAAATCATTTTTTTATTATTATTACGAAATAAAAAATTTTATTAATTTTTTGGTCGCTATCTCCGGGTGCCACGTAATAACTAGCTGATGATGTAAGCCTTAAAAAAGTATAAAAGATCGATAGGGCCGTCTGTGGTATCAGTTATAAGAAGTGCCAAGTCGAGTGCGACGATATTCGAGTCATTCTTTAGCTGTAAAAAATTCGGAAATACGCGAATCTTCTAAATTTACACACGCAATTGAAGCTAAGATGACACAACCTGGAAAATCTGGGTTTGACGATGAGTTACAGGTTTCGCTTAAACAGCGAATTTCTTACGCAGAAAGCTGGATGAAGAGGTACCTCGTTCTTTCAAAAGATCGAACACTATCGTTCTACGATATATTTATTAATCACCAGGATTTTTGCCACAGATACGATCAAAAATCACTTATGCCGGCAGAATTTCTTCGAGTTCTATATTCGTTTCTGAGTCCAGATATAGCATCGTATTTGGTTGTCCAAACCCCAACAGAAGGCGTAATCAACGAGAAGCGTTCTTTTAGTTTAAGTGAACCGTATCCTGGTTGTTCTAATAGCGACCAAATAAAGCAGAAAGATGATTTCAAACCACTTAAATTTTTTCGATTCAGGTGCGATCAACTAAAACTTTATGCCGGCGGAATTTTTTCGAGTTCTATATTCATTAAAGATGATTGCGACGGGAAAAAAGTTTCTGGAGGTAGAAAAAGCTTTAAAGAAAAAAAGGTGCGAATGGCCGAGGGCGCTCCTCACGACAAATCGCCACCACCTTCCCCAAAAAACGTAGTATTTTCCGAAGAACAGGAACTGTTGATCGACATCTTGGAACTGAGGTTTGAATCTCTGCTAGAAAGGCATAAAAAATCTGCGTGTTATCGCATAGCGAATAATTTGTATACAGTTTTATTAGAGTCTATCAAGACAAAACGATGAAAAATTTATTGGAAGAATTCGGCCACGCGATGTCTTGCGAAGAAGTAAAACATAAAAAGCTCTGTTCGATGTTCAAAGAAACCGCTTCTCACGTTACCCGCGCGACTCACAAATGCGCTATCAAAATTATTTACAATCACATCACTATTTTTCACTTGGATACTTGCGACGAAGATCGTTGCGGATTTCATAATTGCAAATCCCGTCAAGAAAAAAGGTCGGTCGACCGATCGACAACGACGAGGTTGGCTGTGGATTTCCTTTCCTCAGACCACGGTTCCGGAAGATTAAAAACGAAAGATCTTTCTCTCAAGAGACGAGTCGGTGATGACGACGACGAAGTACCACCGGCTCCCAAAAAGAAGAAATTGTCGGATAAACAGGAAATGTTTATCGGAATCGTAAAATCGATGCTCAATAATCTGTTGCAAAAGCTCAGAGGCGCTGACTGCTATAATCTCGCGAGTAGTTTATCTTTCGTTTTTATATCGACGCTTAGGAGACGAGGCGTGTATTTCATGTCAGAATTGTCTCATTCGATGTCTTGCAAAAAACGTCATAGATCGCTTTGTTCATTTTTCAAAACAATCGCTTCTCACCCAAAACACACGAATCCCGAATGCGCCGTCGAAATTATATATGAGCAGATCGAACTTATTCACTCGTGCGTGTGCGTCGCAGATCGCTGTAGATTTCCCAGTTATAACAAACTCCGTGGAGAGGATGACGCTGGGCTATGAGAATGGCTGCTACAGATTTTCCAATACAACAGCGAGAGCAAATTACGTAGCAACCGAGATAACTGCGGTTTTCTTACACGTCGACCCCAAAGAAAAAACTCGGAAGAATATCCAGAATCTCAAAATCGGAGAGAAAAACAGAAAAATATTGTAAAATTGACCTACACTTCGTAAAACAAACGTATTCGCAACCGCGTAGTAGACCTCGAATAAATATATTATCTCCATGAAAAGAAATTATTTCTTTCTCTGTCTTTAAAACATATATATATATATATATATATATATATATATATATATATATATATATATATATATATATATATATATATATATATATATATATATATATATATATATATATATTATATATATATATATATATATATATATATATATATATATATATATATACATTATTAATTTAAAGTTTTATTCTGACAATTGTAAAAAAATTAATAAATATAAACCAAATTTCCAAAGCAGTATTTTTTCCTTTTAAAATTATTATAAATTGTTTTAGTAACAAAAAAAACTTTACTGTAAACTACAGATCGTCCGATTCCTTCGTGCGTTAGTTAAAAAACCAAAGTATAAGTCGAAGGTCTAAGTGCTAAGTCGAAGGTCTAAGTGCTAAGTCAAAGGTCTAAGTGCTAAGTCGAAGGTCTAAGTGCTAAGTCGAAGGTCTAAGTGCTAAGTCGAAGGTCTAATTGCTAAGTCGAAGGTCTAAGTATAAGTCGAAGGTCTAAGTATAAGTCGAAGGTCTAAGTGATAAAATCTAAAATTTCTCAAAGAAAATAATTCACAAAATTTTTTAAGTCCAAATTAGTTTTCGGAATTTGCACTTAGACCTTTGACTTATATCAGTTCCCGATCAGGCGTCACTATATGACGTCATAATCGGATTGAAGATAGTTTTAGCTTAGGTAACTGGTATTTGAAAGCGTTCGGCCGCTTTTGCGATTCCCGTAAGGCGACACTATACTATAGTGACGTTTCGAAGGGAACCGAAAAACGATCTAACTTGATCGCGCAACACCTTTTAAGGTATAAACTATCACTTCAACCCCATATAGTGACGTCTCAACGGGAACTGATATTAGTCAAAGGTCTAAGTGTGAAAATCTAAAAAATCACAGAGAAAATAATTTCCCAAAAAATTTTAAGTCGAAACCATTTTTCAGAATTTGCACTTAGACTTTCGACTTATATTAGTTCAACAAACAAACGAACGAACGGTCAGAGATATAAGTCGAAGGTCTAAGTGCAAAAAACTCGAAAACTACGATATATTGACGTTTCGAAGGGAACTGATATAAGTCGAAGGTCTAAGTATAAGTCGAAGGTCTAAGTGCTAAGTCGAAGGTCTAAGTGTTAAGTCGAAGGTCTAAGTGTTAAGTCGAAGGTCTAAGTGTTAAGTCGAAGGTCTAAGTGCTAAGTCGAAGGTCTATGTTAAGTCGACTTAGCACTTAGAAGTCGAAGGTCTAAGTGCTAAGTCGAAGGTCTAAGTGCTAAGTCGAAGGTCTAAGTGCTAAGTCGAAGGTCTAAGTGCTAAGTCGAAGGTCTAAGTGCTAAGTCGAAGGTCTAAGTGCTAAGTCGAAGGTCTAAGTGCTAAGTCGAAGGTCTAAGTGCTAAGTCGAAGGTCTAAGTATAAGTCGAAGGTCTAAGAGGGAATATCTTAGATTTTTGATTCTTTTCTTGTTTGTTCGTTTGTTTGTTTTATATATATATATATATATATATATATATATATATATATATATATATATATAACCTATCGTTAAACCCACTATGACGTCATATAGTGACGCCCATTCGGGACTAATATAAGTCGAAGGTCTAAGTGCAAATTCCGAAAAAAAATTGAACAGAAAATTATCGGGGGAAATATTTTCTTTGTGATTTTAGAGATTTTCACATTGACTTATATCAGTTCCCGTTGAGACGTCACTATATCGAGTTGAAGCGAGTTGATACACTAAAAAGTGGCATTTGAAAGCGTTCAGCCGCTTTTGCGATTCCCGTAAGGCGACACTATACTATAGTGACGTTTCGAAAGGAATCGAAAAACGATCTAACTTGATCGCGCAACACCTTTTAAGGTATAAACTATCACTTCAACCCCATATAGTGACGTCTCAACGGGAACTGATATAAGTCAAAGGTCTAAGTGTGAAAATCTAAAAAATCACAGAGAAAATAATTTCCCAAAAAATTTTAAGTCGAAATTATTTTTCGGAATTTGCACTTAGACCTTCGACTTATATTAGTTCAACAAACAAACGAACGAACGGTCAGACGAACAAACGAACACAAAACATACTATATAAGTCGAAGGTCTAAGTGCAAAAAACTCGAAAACTACGATAGCTACAAGAAAACAAATAACATTCGTGGAAAAAAATTTTTTTGATTTTTTTGGTTATTTATTTTTTTTTCTCGAAAACTACGATAGTTACAAAAAAATTAATAAACTTTTTGGAATCAGGGTAAGAAATTTGTTTTAAAAATGGAAAAACAATAGTTTCCTTGTACCTATCGTAGTTTTCGAGAAAATAAAATAAATAACCAAAAAAATCCAAAAACAAATTTTCATATTTTCAGAACAATTTTCTTACGCTGATTCCACGAATGTTATTAGTTTTCTTGTAGCTATCGTAGTTTTCGAGAAAAAAAATAAAATAGCCCCAAAAAATCAAAAAAAAATTTTTGCCATTTTTAGAACAATTTTCTTACGCTGATTCCACGAATGTTATTAGTTTTCTTGTAGCTATCGTAGTTTTCGAGAAAAAAAATAAAATATCCCAAAAAAATTTAAATTTTTTTTTTATTTCATTTTACTTACTAAAATTTTATTACGCTGATTCCATGAATGTTATTAGTTTTCTTTGTAGCTATCGTAGTTTTTGAGAAAAAAATAAAATACCCCCAAAAAATAAAAAAATTTTTGCCATTTTTAGAACAATTTTACGCTGATTCCATCGAATGTTACTGGTTTTCTTGTAGCTAATGTAGTTTTCGGAGAAAAATAAAAATACCCCCAAAAAATCAAAAAAATTTTTTTGCCATTTTTAGAACAATTTTCTTACGCTGATTCCACGAATGTTATTAGTTTTCTTGTAGCTACCGTAGTTTTTATCGTAGTTATTTATTTAATTTTTTTTTAAAAAATCATTTAGTTTAGTTACCTCTAAAAATTAATTAACATAGAAAAAATTGAAGGGTGACTAAATTAAAAAAAAAATTAAGTAAATGATCGAATGAATAACTATATATATATATATATATATATATATATATATATATATATATATATATATATATATATATATATATATATATATATTTTTTTTTTACAGTTAACACCACCGCTCACGGGCAGAGCCCTAATCTAGGAGGGGGTGTGCTCAATTTTTAAGTCTTGAGCAAGACGGAGTCAAGAAAGAACAGCTCACACTCACAAGCCCGACCAGTGACGAACCTGGGTCTCTCGCTTAGTTGGGCGAGTGCTCTCCCGCTGAGCTACCGGACGTTATTTGGTGTTGATCCATTCCTTCTTGAACTATGCGAAGAAAATCTTCATACAAGCCGACTGCGCCGAATATCCATTCTTCATATGATCTTCGTATGTAGCTTTATCCAAACTTCACTGGCCAGAATTACATGATGAATTTTTAAATTATTTTTCAAACAAAGTTTAAAATAATTCAAAAGAACCGAGTTGAAAATTTTGCAGCTCCACAACTAAAATTTTATCGAAATATAAAATGATGTTTCTTTCACTAAAGTTTTGTAGGTAAATTTATTAATTTGTTAAATTTTTGTTTCAATAATAATCTGGCCAGGACCACTGTCAAAACATTCTCATTTTCCGATCCTGAGACCACTCAAGCTTTAGCTGAAGCTTTTCCATCTTTCAATCTTCAGGCTTCTTCTCTGGTGTCTTCGGTTTCTTCTCTATATTTTCTTCCTTTCTATATTTTAATACATCCATCTTCAACGACAGTCGGATCATATATATATATATATATATATATGTATCATGGCATATATAGGCTTGAGCCTGAGCCCCTGTGTGCGCGAGTTTATCTCCTTTTAGGGGCTCGAGCCTGGGGACGAATGGGGATGTTTCACCCTTGAGGGGATGGTCGGAGGACCCCCGCGACACCCAAAGACCAAAGAGCGGGGGTTCCGGAGACCATCCCCGGAGGGGGGGATTAGTCCCCCCCGTAGTCCACCTAGAGGCCGAGAGACCCCGACTCCTGACATCGGGGTGGTCTACCCGTGGGTATTCGTTAGTTTTAAACACCCCTAACACTCTGGCGCCCTATTTTTTTGCGGTCAAAGTCTTTTTTTTCTGTGCCATGCATATGCAACAATGTGTATGCCTTACTGTAGGTGCTGTTGTTCTCTAGTTACATGATGTCAGCTTTAGACACTAACCTATATATATATATATATATATATATATATATATATATATATATATATATATATATATATATATATATATATATATATATATATATATATATATATATATATATATATATATATATATAAGATTTTCACACTTAGACCTTTGACATATTAGTTCCCGTTGAAGCGTCACTATATCGAGTTGAAGCGAGTTTATACACTAAAAAGTGGCATTTGAAAGCGTTCAGCCGCTTTTGCGATTCCCGTAGGGCGACACTATATATTAGTTCAACAAACAAACGAACGAACGGTCAGAGATATAAGTCGAAGGTCTATAAAAACTGAAAATTGCTTGATAGTGCAAAAACAAACAACATTCGTGGAATCAGCGTAAGATATTTGTTCTAAAAAGTGGTACCCTTTTTTTATTTTTATTTCTCGAAAACTACGATAGCTACAAAAAAAATAATAACCTTTTTGGAATCAGCGTAAGAAACTTGTTTTAAAAATGGAAAAACAATAGTTTCCTTGTACCTATCGTAGTTTTCGAGAAAATAAAATTAATAACCAAAAAAATCCAAAAACAAATTTTCATATTTTCAGAACAACTATCTTACGCTGATTCCACGAATGTTATTAGTTTTCTTGTAGCTATCGTAGTTTTTTCGAGAAAAATAATCCAAAATCAAAAAAATTTTTTTTTAAGTTGTGTTATGAACATTTTACGCTGATTCCACGAATGTTATTAGTTTTCTTATACACTATCGTAGTTTTCGAGAAAAAAAAAAATAAAAAAAATCAAAAATTTTTTTTCCATTTTTAGAACAAATTACGTTGATTCCACGAATGTTAGTTTTCTTGTGGCTACCGTACTTTGAGAAAAAAATAAAGAATTCCAAACCGCAAATTTTTTTTTGCCATTTTCAGAACAATTTTCTCTTACGCTGATTCCACGAATGTTATTAGTTTTCTTGTAGCTATCGTAGTTTTCGAGAAAAAAATAAATATCCAAAATCCAAAATTTTTTTCCATTTTTTTGAACAATTTTCTTACGTTGATTCCACCATGAATGTTATTAGTTTTCTTGTACCTATCGTGTTTGAGAGCAAAAATGTTAAATGAAGCCCCAAAAATCAAAAAAATTTTGCCATTTTTAGAACAATTTTCTTATGCTGATTCCACGAATGTTGTTAGTTTTCTTTAGCAAATACTGTAGTTTTCGAGAAAAATAAAATAGACCCAAAAAATCAAAAATAATTTTTTGCCATTTTTAGAACAATTATCTTACGCTGATTCCACGAATGTTATTTGTTTTCTTGTAGCTATCGTAGTTTTTGAGAAAAAAAATAAAATATCCCAAAAAATTTCAAAATTTTTTTTTTTCATTTTTGGAACAATTTTCTTACGCTGATTCCACGAATGTTATTAGTTTTCTTGTAGCTATCGTAGTTTTCGAGAAAAAAAATAAAATAGCCCCAAAAAATCAAAAAATTTTTTTTGCCATTTTTAGAACAATTTTCTTACGCTGATTCCACGAATGTTATTAGTTTCCTTGTAGCTATCGTAGTTTTTGAGAAAAAAAATAAAATAGCTCAAAAAAATCAAAAAATTTTTTTTGCCATTTTCAGAACAATTTTCTTACGCTGATTCCACGAATGTTATTAGTTTTCTTGTAGCTATCGTAGTTTTCGAGAAAAAAAATAAAAATCAAAATTTTTTTTCCATTTATAAAGAACAATTATCTTACGCTGATTCCAGTGAATGTTATAGTTTTCTTTGTAGCTATCCTAGTCGAGATAATTATCGTTAAACCCACTATGACGTCATATATTGACGCCTCATCGGGACTAATATAAGTCGAAGGTCTAAGTGCAAATTCCGAAAAAAAAATTGAACAGAAAATTATCGGGGGAAATATTTTCTTTGTGATTTTTTAGATTTTTACACTTAGACCTTCGCCTTATATTAGTTCCCGAACAGGCGTCACTATATGACGTCATAATCGGTTTAACGATAGTCTGAGCTTAAGAAAATGGTATTTGAAAGCATTGAGCCGGTTTTGCGATTCCCGTAAGGCGACACTATACTATAGTGACGTTTCGAAGGGAACCGAAAAACGATCTAACTTGATCGCGCAACACCTTTAAGTTATAAACTATCACTTCAACCCCATATAGTGACGTCTCAACGGGAACTGATATATGTCAAAGGTCTAAGTTGAAAATCTAAAAAATCACAGAGAAAATAATTTCCAAAAAATTTTTAGGTCGAAATTATTTTTCGGAATTTGCACTTAGACCTTCGACTTATATTAGTTCAACAAACAAACGAACGAACGGTCAGACGAACAAACGAACTAAAAACATACTATATAAGTCGAAGGTATATAAATGAAACTATTAAGAAATTATTAATACTAGGAATCAGCAAGATATTTGTTCTAAAACGGAGTACCTTTATTTTGTTATATTTTTTCTTCGAAAACTATGATAGCTACAAAAAAAATAATAACCTTTTTGGAATCAGCGTAAAGAGTTAGTCCTGGAAAATGTTATTAGTTTTCTTGTATCTATCGTAGTTTTCGAAAAAAATAAAATAGCCCCAAAAAATCAAAAAAATTTTGTTGCCATTTTCAGAACAATTATCTTACGCCGATTCCACGAATGTTATTAGTTTTCTTGTAGCTATCGTAGTTTTCGAGAAAAAAAATAAAATATCAAAAAAAAAAAAAAAATTTTTTTTTTTTCATTTTTAGAACAATTTTGTTACGCTGATTCCACGAATGTTATTAGTTTTCTTTGTAGCTATCGTAGTTTTTGAGAAAAAAATAAAATAGCCCCAAAAATCAAAAAAATTTTTGCCATTTTTAGAACAATTTTCTTACGCTGATTCCACGAATGTTATTAGTTTTCTTGTAGCTATCGTAGTTTTCGAGAAAAAAAATAAAATACCCCCAAAAAATCAAAAAAATTTTTTTGCCATTTTTAGAACAATTTTCTTACGCTGATTCCACGAATGTTATTAGTTTTCTTGTAGCTATCGTAGTTTTCGAGAAAAAAAATAAAATATCCAAAAAAAATTCAAAAAATTTTTTTCCATTTTTTTGAACAATTTTCTTACGTTGATTCCACGAATGTTATTAGTTTTCTTGTACCTATCGTAGTTTTTGAGAAAAATAGCAACAAAAAACCAAAAAAAAATTTTTGCCATTTTCAGAACAATTTTCTTACGCTGATTCCACGAATGTTATTAGTTTTCTAGTAGCTATCGTAGTTTTCGAGAAAAAAAATAAAATATCCAAAAAAAATCAAAAAATTTTTTTCCATTTTTTTTGAACAATTTTCTTACGTTGATTCCACGTATTAGTTTTCTTGTACCTATCGTAGTTTTTGAGAAAAAAAATAAAATAGCCCCAAAAAATCAAAATTTTTTTTTTGCCATTTTTAGAACAATTTTCTTACGCTGATTCCACGAATGTTATTAGTTTTCTTGTAGCTATCGTAGTTTTCGAGATACCTATCGTTAAACCCACTATGACGTCATATAGTGACGCCCATTCGGGGACTAATATAAGTCGAAGGTCTAAGTGCAAATTCCGAAAAAAAATTGAACAGAAAATTATCGGGGGAAATATTTTCTTTGTGATTTTTTAGATTTTCACACTTAGACCTTTGACATATTAGTTCCCGTTGAAACGTCACTATATCGAGTTGAAGCGAGTTTATACACTAAAAAGTGGCATTTGAAAGCGTTCAGCCGCTTTTGCGATTTCCGTAAGGCGACACTATATATTAGTTCAACAAACAAACGAACGAACGGTCAGACGAACAAACGAACACAAAACTACGATATTACAAGAAAATGATTAACATCTGTGGAAATCATAAGATATTTGCCCTAAAAATGAAAAAAATTTTTTGATTTTTTTGAGCTATTTTATTTTTTTCGATAGCTACAAAAAAAATAATAACCTTTTTGGAATCAGCGTAAGAAATTTGTTTTAAAAATGAAAAAAAATAGTTTCCTTGTAGCTATCGTAGTTTTCGAGAAAAAAAATAAAATAACCCCAAAAAATCAAAAAAATTTTTTTGCCATTTTTAGAACAATTTTCTTACGCTGATCACTATTTAGATAAGTACTAAGGAAGACGACTTAATAAAAACAAATATATAACCAAAAAAAATTAAAAATATTTTTTAGTCATTTTCCGAACAAATCTCATACGCTGATTCCACGAATGTTATTAGTTTTCTTGTAGCTATCGTAGTTTTCGAGAAAAAAAATAAAGTACCCAAAAATAAAAAAAAATTTTTTTTTGCCATTTTCAGAACAAATATGTTACGCTGATTCCACGAATGTTATTATATTTCTTGTAGCTATCGTAGTTTTCAAAAAATTTTTGCCATTTTTAGAACAATTTTCTTACGCCGATTCCATGTTATTAGTTTTCTTGTAGATATCGTAGTTTTCGAGAAAAAATAAAATAGCCCAAAAAAATCAAAAAATTTTTGCCATTTTTAGAACAATTTTTCTTACGCTGATTCCACGAATGTTATTAGTTTTTCTTGTAGCTATCGTAGTTTTTATCGTAGTTATTTATTTAATTTTTTTAAAAATCATTTAGTTTAGTTACCTCTAAAAATTAATTAACATAGAAAACTGAATTTAAGGGTGACTAAATTAAAAAAAAAATTAAATAAATGCGCGAATGAATAACGGTAAAGCTAAAGTGTTAAATATATATATATATATATATATATATATATATATATATATATATATATATATATATATATATATATATATATATATATATATATATATATATATATATATATATATATATATATATATATATATATATATATTTATATATAATATTTTTACTCTTAATCTTTTACATATTTGGCGTCACTATATGACGTCATAATCGGATTGAAGATAGTTTTAGCTTAGGTAACTGGTATTTGAAAGCGTTCAGCCGCTTTTGCGATTCCCGTAAGGCGACACTATACTATAGTGACGTTTCGAAGGGAACCGAAAAACGATCTAACTTAATCGCGCAACACCTTTTATAACATTCGTGGAATCAGCGTAAGATATTTGTTCTAAAAAGGGAAAAAAAAAATTTTTTGATTTTTTTGGTTATTTATTTTTTTTTCTCGAAAACTACGATAGCTACAAAAAAATTAATAACCTTTTTGGAATCAGCGTAAGAAACTTGTTTTAAAAATGGAAAAACAATAGTTTCCTTGTACCTATCGTAGTTTTCGAGAAAATAAAATTAATAACCAAAAAAATCCAAAAACAAATTTTCATATTTTCAGAACAACTATCTTACGCTGATTCCACGAATGTTATTAGTTTTCTTGTAGCTATCGTAGTTTTCGAGAAAAAAAATAAAATATCCAAAAAAAATTCAAAAATTTTTTTTCCATTTTTTTGAACAATTTTCTTACGTTGATTCCACGAATGTTATTAGTTTTCTTGTACCTATCGTAGTTTTTGAGAAAAAAAATAAAATAGCCCCAAAAAATCAAAAAAATTTTTTTGCCATTTTTAGAACAATTTTCTTACGCTGATTCCACGAATGTTATTAGTTTTCTTGTAGCTATCGTAGTTTTCGAGAAAAAAAATAAAATAGACCCAAAAAATCATTAAATTTTTTTTGCCATTTTTAGAACAATTATCTTACGCTGATTCCACGAATGTTATTTGTTTTCTTGTAGCTATCGTAGTTTTTGAGAAAAAAAATAAAATATCCCAAAAAAATCAAAAAAAATTTTTTGCCATTTTTAGAACAATTTTCTTACGCTGATTCCACGAATGTTATAAGTTTTCTTGTAGCTATCGTAGTTTTCGAGAAAAAAAATAAAATATCCCAAAAAATTTCAAAAATTTTTTTTTCATTTTTAGAACAATTTTCTTACGCTGATTCCACGAATGTTATTAGTTTTCTTGTAGCTATCCTAGTTTTCGAGATACCTATCGTTAAACCCACTATGACGTCATATAGTGACGCCCATTCGGGACTAATATAAGTCGAAGGTCTAAGTGCAAATTCCGAAAAAAAAATTGAACAGAAAATTATCGGGGGAAATATTTTCTTTGTGATTTTAGAGATTTTCACACTGAGTCTTTTTGACTTATATCGTTCCCGTTGAACTGCTACCAGCATCAGCTGGGCCGAGCTGGATACACCAAAAGCGGCATTTGAAAGCGTTCAGCCGCTTTTGCGATTCCCGTAAGGCGACACTATACTATAGTGACGT
>JABUQX010110821.1:17500-42060 GCA_015478945.1 Trachelipus rathkii
GAGAAAAAAAATAAAATATCCCAAAAAATTTCAAATTTTTTTTTTCATTTTTAGAACAATTTTCTTACGCTGATTCCACGAATGTTATTAGTTTTCTTGTAGCTATCCTAGTTTTCGAGATACCTATCGTTAAACCCACTATGACGTCATATATTGACGCCTCATCGGGGACTAATATAAGTCGAAGGTCTAAGTGCAAATTCCGAAAAAAAATTGAACAGAAAATTATCGGGGGAAATATTTTCTTTGTGATTTTAGAGATTTTCACACTTAGACCTTTGACTTATATCGGAAGAGACGTCATTATATCGAGTTGAAGCGAGTTGATACACTAAAAAGTGGCATTTGAAAGCGTTCAGCCGCTTTTGCGATTCCCGTAAGGCGACACTATACTATAGTGACGTTTCGAAAGGAATCGAAAAACGATCTAACTTGATCGCGCAACACCTTTTAAGGTATAAACTATCACTTCAACCCCATATAGTGACGTATCAACGGGAACTGATATAAGTCAAAGGTCTAAGTGTGAAAATCTAAAAAATCACAGAGAAAATAATTTCCCAAAAAATTTTAAGTCGAAATTATTTTTCGGAATTTGCACTTAGACCTTCGACTTATATTAGTTCAACAAACAAACGAACGAACGGTCAGACGAACAAACGAACACAAAACATACTATATAAGTCGAAGGTCTAAGTGCAAAAAACTCGAAAACTACGATAGCCACAAGAAAACTAATAACATTCGTGGAATCAGCGTAAGATATTTGTTATAAATATGAAAAAAAAAATTTTTTATTTTTTTGGTTATTTTTTTCTCGAAAACTACGATAGCTACAAAAAAAATAATAACCTTTTTGGAATCAGCGTAAGAAATTTGTTTTAAAAATGGAGTAACAATAGTTTCCCTGTAGCTATCGTAGTTTTCGAGAAAATAAAATAAACAAAAAAAATCCAAAAACAAATTTCCATATTTTCAGAACAATTTCTTACGTTGATTCCACGAATGTTATTAGTTTTCTAGTAGTATCGTAGTTTTTTGAGAAAAAAATAAAATAACCCCAAAAAATCAAAAATTTTTTGCCATTTTTAGAACAATTTTTCTTACGCTGATTCCACGAATGTTAGTTTTCTTGTAGCTATCGTAGTTTTCGAGAAAAATAAATAAAATAATAACTTAAATTTTTTTACATTTTTAGAACATTTTTACGCTGATCTCATTTAATGTTATTAGTTTTTCTTGTAGAGCTACGTGAAGCTTTTTATGGCGCAAGATTCCTGGTATCAAAAAATTTTTGTTATTTTTAGAATTACTTTTACGCGCCATTCCAATAATGTTATTAGTTTTTGTGAATATCGTAGTTTTCGAGAAAAAAATAAAATAGCCCCAAAAAATCAAAAATTTTTTTGCCATTTTTAGAATAATTTTCTTACGCTTTAGTTTTCTTGTAGCTATCGTAGTTTTTATCGTAGTTATTTATTTAATTTTTTTTTAAAAAATCATTTAGTTTAGTTACCTCTAAAAATTAATTAACTTTTTCTCAAAAACTACGATAGCTACAAGAAAACTAATAACATTCGTGGAATCAGCGTAAGATAGTTGTATTTAAAATGAACTACAAAATATTTTGATATTTTTTCGTTATTTATTTTTTTTCTCGAAAACTACGATAGATACAGGAAAACTAATAACTTTCGTGGAATCAGCGTAAGATAATTGTTCTGAAAATTGAAAAAAATTTTTTTTGATTTTTTGAGTTTTTATTTTTTCTCTTTAAAACTACGATAGTTACAAGAAAACCAATAACGCTAGTGGAATCAGCGTATCAAATGTGTACGACACGCTTAAACTTACGGGGCTTTGCGAAGTCCATGACTCCGTAAAAAAATTTTTGGTTATTTAGTACCCCGATCGTAGCATAAAGGGGGGAAGGAACAATTTAGATATTTTCATGTTAATTTTCAAAGTGTTCTTTACAAGGCCCGCAACCCCACGGAAAGTAACAAAGGGCGTATAAACACTCTCCAGCTGCTTTTAGTTTTACGATATCCGAAGCCGCTTCGAAAAAATGATCGACAGATCGCGAAAGGTGACCGCAGTTTCGATCTATTACTTCGTTAAAACACGCTTAACCTTACCTGGCTACTCGAAGCCCTAGATTCAGTAACTTTTTTTCGGTTTCCTCGAGAAAAACTCGCTTAGGGAACGAAAAATTTATTTTGTCCCATCTCCCGAGAAGTCAAAAGTAACGTTATTTCGTGCCCCGATTGGAGCGTAAGGGGAAGGAACCCTATAGATTTTTTCACGTTAATTTTCAAAGTGTTCTTATATTCCAGTTTAATTAATTTTTTTTCAACAAATTATATTCCAAACACGTTCGTTTTGATTATTAACCAAAATATATATATATATGAATAACTCATGAATAACAAAATTAGAAACGAAGATGTGGCGGCCTTAGCTTCTTTTAATAAAAAAAAGGTATAAAGAAGGAATGAAGATACAATTTTTTTTAAACAATTTTTTTTATTAGCATGTATAAAAAATATTGATGTTTTATGCAAACAAATATGAGTGGTAAGAGAAAAAACGCCACGATTTACCCGTTTGGGAACCGCGCTTCATAATTTGTTAACGTTTTCATTTGTCACGTTTTCCACTTGAACGGTAGTTGTATGTTCGTTTCTTACGAGATCTCGCGAATGCTGGAGTTCTCCTTCCGAGTATTTCTTTTTGGCAACGACGTTGATAACATTATCCGTAATATTGAAAGTTTTCTTGAAGAACCCCCTGCAAATTCGATTCTTCCCTTTATTGACAAACAAGTAAAACGCTTTATTAAAATTTCTGCGACTGCATGGCACCGGGTATCGATATTTCGGCTTGAATATTTTGATAAGCTGTCCCAAAAATCTTTCCTTGCTTTCCGCGTTCGCGAGTTTCAAATAGTTTTCGAAATTTTCGCGTCTACTTATTCGATCTACTTTGCCCTCGCACGAGAAACCGCAGTTTACGTTGCAAAATGGACTGCGCTGATTTTCGTTTTTCCACCGTTTTCTTTGGTTCGCGCGAACTACGGCTCTGATATCTTTATCCTCTATGTTGAGAGTTTTTTTGAAGAAAGTCTTGCAAACCCGAATCCACCTGTCATCTAGCAGGAAATATCCATTATTCCTTCGTCTTAAACTGCCCAGTTTTTCATTTTTAGGATAACATCTTTTGATGCGTTTCTCGAGGAAACTTTGTCGTAGGGTTTCCTGGCTTTTAATTTCCAAAAATTCGAAAAGATTTTTTTGCATCACATCCTCCTTTACAATATTGGCGCATTTGAAGCGGCAATTTTTATCGCAGGACCGCTTTTCCATGTCTCGATTGATAAAAAGCCGAGCGCAAGATTCGGTCGCCGCGTAAACCAAATGATCGAAAGGAGCGAGGGTTACAGAAGCTCCTATTATTAGTAGTAAGTCGTAATTTCGAAACTCTTTGATGCGTTTACTAATGGTAACGGCTCGTTATATAATAAGTTATCCGGTTTCACCAATTCGTATTTGGCCGTATGTTCTGTTCGCCTAAGAAGCACCTCGTTGTGCGTTTGAATTAACTATGACACCCTTGCAGCGAAAACTCTCTCTTTTATAGACGAAAAGTGTTACGTCAGATTGATTTATTATGATTAGTAAGCAAAAAGTATTTCGAAAAACAAAATATTCCAATTTAATTAATTTAAAATATAATCCATTGTTCAATTTTAATTAGATTTTGCTTAGCTGACATATTATATTCAAAATACATTTTAAAAGCTTGAATTTTTTTGATTATTAAGCAAAACGTATTGAAAAAAACAAATATCGCATGACAAATTAAATCAAAATAAACAAATATCGCAATTTAATTAAATTTTGCTTATTTGACAAATTAAATTACAAATATATATTTCAAAACTTTATTTTTTTACTATTAAGCAAAACAATATTATTTAGCAAAAATATTTAAATTTAATTAAATTTTGCATAGTTGACAATTGATATTAAAAATATATTTTAAAAGCTTTATTTATTTTTGATTATTAAGCACAATATAATTTAAATAAAACAAATACAAATATTCAAATTTAATTTTATTTTGCTGAATCAACGAATTAAATCTGTTGCATCATGTTTCGAAAGATATAGACTGCAAAATAATTTTTTCGTTCCTTAAGCGAGTTTTTTATATAAAGAAACAAAAAAAAAATCAATTACGCGACGCCTCGAGATAGGCGACCGCAGTTTTCTGTTACTTCGTTACGACACGCTTCACTCTAAGGGGCTTTGCGAAATCCTAGACTCCATAATAATTTTTTTTGTTTGATTAGAAAATAACTCGCTTAAGGAACAAAAATTTTATTTTGCTCAATCTCCCGAGAAGTACAAAGTAACGTTTTTTCGTGCCAGCCTGTAATTCACAAAATTTTTTAAGTCCATATTTTTCGGAATTTGCACTTAGACCTTCGACTTATATCAGTTCCCGATCAGGCGTCACTATATGACGTCATAATCGGATTGAAGATAGTTTTAGCTTAGGTAACTGGTATTTGAAAGCGTTCGGCCGCTTTTGCGATTCCCGTAAGGCGACACTATACTATAGTGACGTTGCGAAGGGAACCGAAAAACGATCTAACTTGATCGCGCAACACCTTTTAAGGTATAAACTATCACTTCAACCCCATATAGTGACGTCTCAACGGGAACTGATATTAGTCAAAGGTCTAAGTGTGAAAATCTAAAAAATCACAGAGAAAATTTCACCAAAAAAAATTTTAAGTCGAAATCATTTTTCGGAATTTGCACTTAGACTTTCGACTTATATTAGTTCAACAAACAAACGAACGAACGGTCAGAGATATAAGTCGAAGGTCTAAGTGCAAAAAACTCGAAAACTACGATAGCTACAAGAAAACTAATAACATTCGTGGAATCAGCGTAAGATATTTGTTCTAAAAATGGAAAAAAAAATTTTTTGATTTTTTTGTATTTTTATTTTTTTTTTTCGAAAACTACGATAGTTACAAAAAAATTAATAAACTTTTTGGAATCAGGGTAAGAAATTTGTTTTAAAAATGGAAAAACAATAGTTTCCTTGTACCTATCGCAGTTTTCGAGAAAATAAAATAAATAACCAAAAAAATCCAAAAACAAATTTTCATATTTTCAGAACAATTTTCTTACGCTGATTCCACGAATGTTATTAGTTTTCTTGTAGCTATCGTAGTTTTCGAGAAAAAAAAATAAAATATCCAAAAAAAAATCAAAAATTTTTTTTTCCATTTTTAGAACAATTTTCTTACGCTGATTCCACGAATGTTATTAGTTTTCTTGTAGCTATCGTAGTTTTTTGATAGAAAAAAATAAAAATAGCCAAAAAAACAAAATTTTTTTGCATTTTAGAACAATTTTCTTTCGCTGATTCCACGAATGTTATTAGTTTTCTTGTAGCTATCGTAGTTTTCGAGAAAAAAAATAAAATAGCCCCAAAAAATCAAAAAATTTTTTTTGCCATTTTTAGAACAATTATCTTACGCTGATTCCACGAATGTTATTTGTTTTCTTGTAGCTATCGTAGTTTTTGAGAAAAAAAATAAAATAGCCACAAAAAAACAAAAAATTTTTTTGCCATTTTCAGAACAATTTTCTTACGCTGATTCCACGAATGTTATTAGTTTTCTTGTAGCTATCGTAGTTTTCGAGAAAAAAAATAAAATAGCCCCAAAAAATCAAAAAAAATTTTTGCCCTTTTTAGAACAATTATCTTACGCTGATTCCACGAATGTTATTTGTTTTCTGTAGCTATCGTAAGTTTTTGCAGAAAAAAAATAAAATAGCCCCAAAAATCAAAAAAATTTTTTTTGCCACTTTTAGAACAATTTCTTACGCTGATTCCACGCATGTTATTAGTTTCCTTGTAAAGCTTATCGTATTTTCGAGAAAAAAAATTAAATATCCCAAAAAAATTCAAAAAAATTTTTTTTTCATTTTTAAAACAATTTTCTTACGCTGATTCCACGATTGTTATTAGTTTTCTTGTACCTATCGTAGTTTTCGAGAAAAAAAATAAATAACAAAAAAAAATTCAAAAAAATTTTTTGCCATTTTTAGAACAATTTTCTTACGCTGATTCCACGAATGTTATTAGTTTTCTTGTAGCTATCGTAGTTTTCGAGAAAAAAAATAAAATATCCCAAAAAAATTAAAAAATTTTTTTTTACATTTTTAGAACAATTGAATTTAAAGGGTGACTAAATTAAAAAAAAATTATATCAATGCGCGAATGAATAACGGTAAAGCTATATATTAAATATATTATATATATATTATATATATATATATATATATATATATATATATATATTATATATATATATATATATATATATAATATATATATATATATATATTATATAATTATATATATATATCTGGCCTAATAGGGGCTCGGATCCGACCCCTAGAAAAAGGAGTTTTACCTTTTAAGGGGGCTCGAGCGATGGGGGACGAGGGGGGGATGTTTTCATACCCGGGGGGATGGTCGGAGGAACCCCCACGACACCCAAAAGACCAAAGCGCGGGGGTTCCGGAGACCATCCCCGGAGGGGGGATTAGTCCCCCCCGTAGTCCACCCCGGAGGGCCGAGAGACCCCGACTCCTGACATCGGGGTGGTTTACACGTGGGTATTCGTTAGTTTTAAACCATAAAACTCGGGCGTCCTATTTTTTTGCGGTCAAAATCTTTTTTTTCTGTGCCATGCATATGCAACAATGTGTATGCCTTACTGTAGGTGCTGTTGTTCTCTAGTTACATGATGTCAGCTTTAGACACTAACCTATATATATATATATATATATATATATATATATATATATATATATATATATATATATATATATATTATATATATATATATATATATATATTAATATATATATTATATATATTATTCTATATATCCAATACTCTCGATATATCGATATAGTTCGATATATCGAATATCGTAGCTAAGACGAAAAACTAAATTTTACCCAATTTTCTTACGCTGATTCCACGAATGTTATTAGTTTTCTTGTAGCTATCGTAGTTTTTGAGAAAAAAAATAAAATAGCCCCAAAAAATCAAAAAATATTTTTTGCCATTTTTAGAACAATTTTCTTTCGCTGATTCCACGAATGTTATTAGTTTTCTTGTAGCTATCGTAGTTTTCGAGAAAAATAAATAAAAATATAAAAAATCAAAATTTTTTTTTCCATTTTTGAACAATTATCTTACGCTGATTCCAACGAATGTTTTCGAAGGGACTGATATAAGTCGAATGTCCTAAGGTATAAGTCCGAAGGTCCTAAGTGCTAAAATCTTAAAATCTCTCAAGAAAATATCACAAAATTTTTAAGTCCAATTATTTTTTCGAATTTGCACTTTAGACCTTCGACTTATACAGTTCCGCGATCAGCAGTCATACTACACTCGCAACTCATATATGATTGGAAGATAGTTTTAGCTTAGGTAACTGGTATTTGAAAGCGTTCAGCGACTTCTCCGTTAACCGTAAGGCGACACTATAAAAAATTTTTTAATAAGTTTTTTTTTTTGGAACCCGTTTTTTTTTTTTTCGAAAGGGGGAAAAAAAACCCGAAAAAACAAAAAAAACGGACCTAAACGTGGAATTTTTCCCCCGGGGGTGACGATTTTTAGGGTATAAACCATCGTTGAACCCGATATAGTGACGTTTGTCAGGAAGGGAACTGATAAAAGTCGAAGGTCTAAGTATAAGTTGAAGGTCTAAGTGCTAAGTCGAACGTCTAAGTATAAGTCGAAGGTCTAAGTGCTAAGTCGAAGGTCTAAGTATAAGTCGAAGGTCTAAGTAAAAGTCGAAGGTCTAAGTATAAGTCGAAGGTCTAAGTAAAAGTCGAAAGTCTAAGTGCTAAAATCTAAAATTTCTCAAAGAAAATAATACACAAAATTTTTTAAGTCCAAAAAAAATTGGAAAGGCATTCATTCGCTGGTTACACAGCGAAATCAAAGACTAAGTCTCAAATCCAAAATTTCTACAAAGAAAAATAATACACAAAATTTTTCAAGTCGACATTAATTTTCGGAATTTGCACTTAGACCTTCGACATATATCAGTTCCCGAAGGCGTCACTATATGACGTCATAATCGGATTGAAGATAGTTTTAGCTTAGGTAACTGGTATTTGAAAGCGTTCAGCCGCTTTTGCGATTCCCGTAAGGCGACACTATACTATAGTGTTGTTTCGAAGGGAACCGAAAAACGATCTAACTTGATCGCGCAACACCTTTTAAGGTATAAACTATCACTTCAACCCCATATAGTGACGTCTCAACGGGAACTGATATAAGTCAAAGGTCTAGGTGTGAAAATCTAAAAAATCACAGAGAAAATAATTCCAAAAAAATTTTATAGTCGAAATATTTTTCGGAACATTGTTGCCCTTAGACCTTTCGACTTATATTCAGTTCCAACAAACAAACGACGAACAGTCCAGAGATATAAGTCGATAGGTCTAAGTGCAAAACTCTGAAAACTACATAGCTACAAGAAAAATAATACATTCGTGAAATAGCCCCAAAAAATCAAAAAAAAAATTTATTAGTTTTCTTGTAGCTATCGTAGTTTTCGAGAAAAAAAATAAAATATCCAAAAAAAATTCAAATTTTTTTTTCCATTTTTAGAACAATTATCTTACGCTGATTCCACGAATGTCATTATTTTTCTTGTACCCATCGTAGTTTTCAAGAAAAAAATTAAAATATCCAAATAAATTTAATTTTTTTTTTTATGCATATTTAGAACAAATATTTCACGCTGATTCCACGAATGTTATTAGTTTTCTTGTAGCTATCGTAGTTTTCGAGAAAAAAAATAAAATATAAAAAAAATCACAATTTTTTTTTTCCATTTTTAGAACAATTATCTTACGCTGATTCCACGAATGTTATTAGTTTTCTTGTAGCTATCGTAGTTTTCGAGAAAAAAAATAAAAGATCGCTGCTTCTGGAAGTGAACTGCCGCCAACTGGATTGCCCGGCAACCGTTCCTTCCATATCGGTGGGAAAAAAAATGTTTTTAAGGGAATATATTTAAACAGATAGATATATAGAAAGAACGTTTAATAAGCACATTTTAAAAAATTTCTTTCTCGCAAAATTAAAAATATTTCGTTTCATTTTTTGATGATTAAACGGGTTTTTCAAAAAAATAATATTTTTTCTAAACGTCTGCAAGTGCCACGTCATATGGCACTCTGGAATTTGCTGACATAAGCGTTTAAAAAGTATATAAGAGGGAGGGAGACATCGGTGCCATCAGTTACCGACAGTGCCAAGTCGAGTGCGGATACCTCCTCGAGTCTCGACCGTGATTGTTTGTGTTTTTCCTTGGCGCCTTAAGAGTCAATTTTTTTATTTGGAAACCACCACTGCTGAGCCCTTGTTCTTGTCGTTGTTAAAATACCAAATAGTGGATTCGCTTTTCTTAGGAAAGACTAAACTGGTTGGAGGAGTATTCCTTTAGGCATATTTATAATTCTTATCAGGTGAGATTGTTTTAATTTATTCATTTATTATAAGAATTTCAAAAATAAATTATATGTATGTCATTTGACCAAAACAAAATTTGCCCTTAAAAATAAATATTTGAAAAAAAGTATTTTTATTATTAACATCGATCGAATTTCTGTAATAATTTGGAAGGAACTAAAATGGTCAAAAAACTATTAAAGAATCTAGTTTGCGAATATATTTTTAGCTCAAAAACGCTTAATGAATATTTTTTTCCCTTTTTGCATAGATTCATTTGGAAGTACTCGTCTTCAAACCCTCGACGAATTTCTCCGAAATCAAGCCACCACGTTTTCATTTTTTGAAACAGGTAATGGATTTTTACTCGATATTTATTAATATATTTTTCTATTTTTTTGAAATATAAAATCCATTTTCTTTTTTACAATATGCTGACGAGTATTAAATAATATACGTCTGTGGGCGTGCGTAAATAATACCTGCCGGTATTATACGTAGTTATGTAGGAGGTGTAATGATAAAATTTATTTTCGAATAGTTTATTATTTACTTAAGACAAAAAATTTTTTTTTTTTTTAATTTTTTGCTTTTTATAAAGTCTTTAATAATGCTTTCAAATTCCGAATTTAAGAGTACGGGCGAGACTGAATAAATTGACGAATAGTTTTAAAAGGCGATTATGATGAAAGCCTTTTTTATTCGCAATACGTTGATAATTCCTAGACTAATAATCTCCTTCATTCCTTTTTCTTTTTAGACCCGTTTTGATTCTGGTGATCATGGCATTTACGACGAATCAAGAAATTATCAAATTACCCTCAACGGAAAGAAAATTTCAAAACCTCGAATCTGGAAGTGATCATGACGGAACCAATCATACCAGGTTTACCGATAAACTTTTTAGCAAACTCGTCTCATACGGGGAGAAACATACGAGGAACCACCGCCGCTACCACCACCACAACCGTTTAAGAACATCGAGGAAGGCCGGGAGTAAATCAGTTTTTTACCGAGACTGCATTCAAAGAAGCTCGCCTCCTCCCAGCTGTGCAGAGTTACCCACGGATCCCCGTCTGAGAAAGCCGTATTGCGTACCGATACCACCTCCCTCCATCCCGGACGTCGTCGATAAGGCATCGAAGTCTACGTCACCCCCACCTTCCTATATCGACGCTGTTGTGAAAATTAAAGACAAGGTGAGCGACCCCAAAGACTCGTCGAATGAAAGCGTCTCGGGTGTGACGAACAACCGTGGCGAACCGATGTCACTGCCATGTTTTTACTACAGACCTTCTGACAACAACAATGTGAAGTTATACAACCCCATTCGCCCGCAAATAGAAGATGAAGATATGAGATTTGCGATTCCTTTGGAATTAAGAGTGACTATGTTAGAGAATATTGTGGAAGACCTCTTAGACATCGTTGGCGTGAATAGGCTAGATTCTAAGAGCAAAAATAAATTTCGAGAGGCTCCCACGATGGATCGAAATATCAACAACGCGCTTCCCGCCCCAGCCACCACTATTACCGCCACGGCGACTGTTACTGGCAATGGCACCGCTACTGCTTATGCGAATCCATACCCTCGACTTATTCTCTTTGACATCGACGATCCTAATACTACCCCTTCTACGGTCGGAGGAACTGGCCCGCCCCCGGAAGATAGTTTACAGTCGGCCGCGAAAGCAAAACTCGCAAAGGAAACAAGTAGCGAATCAACACCCGGAAAAAGGAAGGACGTGGAATCATCGACCAATAATCCAAAAATTGAAGAAAACAAACTTGATTCAAGCGAAGATAAAAAGAGCGTAGGTTCTCCATCATCGAATCGCTCACCGTCGTGTACACCTCAACTCTCTTCGAAGAACGAGTCAAGCTTCTCCTCTCTGTCCGAGACACCTGAGAAAAATAAACCGTTAAAGGAAAAGAAATACGGTCCCGCTGGAAACGCCACCAGTGGAAATGACGAAGAGGATAAAAAGCGCTCATCGAGTAGTAATTCTTTATCGAACCAAAAAGACAGAAGTTCGGGACGCTCTTATTCACCATCGGTCGAAAGGCAACCATCGTCCGAAAGACGCTCCAACGATTACAGCGAGCCTTTCGACAACCTGCCTTCACTGTCGTCTTTCAAGATCCCGCGCTTGGTCGAAACATGTTCCGAGAGGTGCCCCAATAGTACTTTGTACAAAAATATTAACAGCAGCAGGAGCGGCAACAGCAGCAGCAGCAGCAGAGCTTCGCCTTACGCGATTCATACCTTATTCAAAAAGCCTTCTCGCGCTAAGAGTAGTGACGAAAATCGCAGCAGGAGCAGGAGCCGCACCAGCAGCAACTGGAGCGATCCTTACAGGGATAGAAGATCACCGCGCGCGATTTCTCCGGTGATCGGAAACCGACCAACGTATCATCGTGAAAATAATAATGATGGATGTTGGCGAACCGAATATATAGAAAATTCAAACGACGCTAAATGTTGGCGGAGAGAGGGTGGCGGTGGTGGAGGCAGAAGAATATTCGTCGGCGATATCGAAGAATATTGGGGTTATAGCACGTCGAAGAGTGCCGGTGCTGAATCGATTTTACACCAAGATTCCCGTCAAAGAAGTTCGCCTCATGGCGGTGCGAAGTTACACGAGGTCGCAGACCCGCATCTAAGAGAATCGCACGAAACTATTTCAAAACTGTAGGAATTGTTTGTTAATTTTATTTATTGTGTATGTAAATATTTGAATAATTTACGAAGTTATATTTATTTTAATGACGATTTTAATTTGTAAATTATAAACGTATCCAAATACAAATTTGACTTTTATTTCGATTCATATTTTGTAACGGTTTTTTAATAAATTTCCAGATACTCGATTTGCATTTTATTAGACCATTTCCTTTTTTAACCAACCCTGTTCCCGCGGTTGGTTGTTGATGTATCAGACAGTTTTGGTATTATTTTATATCTATTGGAAAAAATGAAATAATAAACAATTTGTTTAAAACAACTTTATTAATCGGGTATTCTACGCGCCTTCAAAAAAAAATTGAGATGTTTTAGTAAAATGTAAACCTCAACAGATGAAATATACCTCACTTTGATGATGTTAAAAAATAAAAGAATTTTAGTAGGCCTCGTCCGTTTACGTTTGACATCCCGGAAGTGTCTTTAAAGACGACTCGTTCCTTAAGGGGACGTTGCGCGTAGCAAAGAGAAACGACGAATCGCTTCTCCTTTCGTCCAATCCGGTTTTATTTCCATACGCTCCGTTTTTTCTTTTGTTCAGAGCGTCATAATCATCCTTAAAATGAAAGTTCTTTCTGCGTCGCGCGATCCCGCGCGTTGAACCGTCGATACCCTTTCGGGTTTTCTGGATTTTCTTCCACTTTCTATATCTCGTCTTTATCATTAATCGCAATAGTCGACGGTCGTCGCGATGAGCAAGATTGAGAAAGCGAGGAAAATTTTCCTCTTCTCCGGCCGTCGATTATTCGTCGTCAATTTTTATCAACGGGAGCTCCCAAAAAGAAGAAGAAATTACTAAATATCACGCGCCGATCGCGCAATCAGTTATTGTTAAACGTTTCCTCATGTCGTTAGTGATTTTTTTCTACCGACATTTTTCAGAACGTCAAAAATTATTTTTTGCAATTTTCAAATTAGGGTACTAATTTATATTAGCACAAAGGTTACATAGATAATCGATTTGGCTATTGAAGTTTGTACTCATTTCATTCATATGTGGATGATTATATATATACACACGTACTGAATATTTGAATCCGAATCTTCTGTCTCCATCGGCTCGTCTTCATCATTAATGTGCAATTTAGCAAAAATCCGAATCTTCTGTCTCCATCGGCTCGTCTTCATCATTAATGTGCAATTTAGCAAAAAGGTTTTATAGATCACCAATTTGGCGATCGAAGTTGTTTAGAAGCACAAATATACTTAATGACGGTATCGATTGATGCTCTTCTTTCGCTTGTTGACACTTTTCGATTTTACTTCTCGTTTGTCCGAATAATTGTTCGGTCTGGCATCGCGACGATTTAAAGAAAGAGGGAGGGAGAAGGCCAGACCAAAAGCTCGACCCACCCTCTTCTTTTGGTCGCGACTAATATAATATATATATATATATAGTATATATATATATATATATATATATATATATATATTATATATATAATTATATATATATATAAATATATATATAATATATATAGATATATATATATATATATAACTATATACTATAATATTATATATATATGAATATATATATATACTCTGTATCGTTACCGAAGTGGTGAAGAAAGGAGAACGGAAAGATTATCAAAATGCGAAGATGTTAACTGTTTCTTATAATCGCTAGGCGCAGTCCTAGACCATCCTAAGAGAAACACGATTAACACCTTTTCGTGAACTAATTATTAGGTCACACGAAGAGAGAGAGAGAATTATTTCTTCCCATCCATCGTCTATATCGATATCGAACTGTCGAAATGCTTTCTTCATTTGTATCTTCTATTTTTTAATAATATTCATCCTAAGAAAAAACGCTAGATATTTTTTCAAAATATGTAGGTTTTTGTCCACAGGAAGAAAAAAAAGAAAAGCATCTTCCGGGAAGACAAAAAAATTGGTTTTATTCGATTAATTATTTTTAATTCTGAATAAAATTTTAACCTTCGATTTAATTATTTGTTTTTCCTCTTTTCCTTTCGAGATTTTAAAAGCTCTATAAATATAAGGTAATAGCAGTCTTGCATCGAAGGATCTTCTTTTCGGATTTATCGAAACGGAGGAAGAAGTTTTCGTATATTTTATTTCATGTTTTAAGCGCATGTTCTTTTTCTCAACCGTTATAATAAAGATTCGAGAAATACATTTATTATTATCCTTTTTTACGCTCGGTTTCGAGTGCAAAACGCGCGAGCGAAAAAAACAATTGGGTTTATCGATAAAGATCAAATTCATCTTCAGTTTTCCGGTAAGCTTGGAAGTTATACCGAACCTAATTAAACGAACGGTTGTTGCCCAGCAATCGAGTTGGCAGTTTACTTCGAGGAGCGGTTGGTCTCATTTCTTTCTCCTAAATTTTTTTTTTAAAACACTGCTGGTTGGCGAATGGACTCGAGATCCATCTAGAGCAATTGATAAAAAAATAAATTCTGAATTTTTTTAAAAAACAATTTTGTTTAGATTTTTTTTCACCTAAACTATCGTCTGACATTAGTTCCCGATTAAGGCGTAGTGCAGCTGCTTGTACGATATAGAAGAACTAAGGCATATCTAGTTAATAGACGATATATTTAAAAATTTTATGCTTAAACATTTTAATTTTAAATTGATAGATTGAAATTGCATTTACGTATGACCATTATTTTTTTTCTACGAATTTTTAAAATTCACAAGGTAACGTTTCCTTTAGTGCGATTTTATTGTGCGTTTTGGCACAAATTTGATCTTCTTGTTCCCTTTACTTACAAAGAATTTAGATCGGAAATTTCCGGAAGTGAAAGATGCCATATTATTGACAGGCTTATATTTTTAAACTCGTATGACCTAACAAGTTGAAATTAAAGTATGTTGTAGAACTTACTACGTCGGACGTACTATTTGTAACCTTTTGATTATTCAAACGAACGAAATGTGCGTAAACGATAGGAAATATAAAATACCTAGTGTGATTAGATTTTTTAATATATTTTTTATTCTTTATAAGAAAAAAACTTAAACGTATATCGGCATCGCGTTTAAAATAAATCTACTTCTCTATCAGCAACAACAAAATTGGATATTCCATCCATTATCCTCTTGCGTATATTCTTCCCACAACCTGGAGAAATCGTCGCGTATTCTTAAGCGGTAGGCTCCGTCGTCCATAATTCTGTCGTTTAGCCAATAAATAAATGCAATTGCCAGATTTATCCATTCGTAAGATAATTGTTCTAAAAATGGCAAAAAAATTTTTTTGATTTTTTGGGCTATTTTATTTTTTTCTCGAAACTACGATAGCTACAAGAACACTAATACATTCGCTGGAATCAGGGAGGTAAGAAAATTGTTTCTCTAAAAATGGGAAAAATTTTTTTTTGATTTTTGGGCTATTTTTATTTTTTTCTCAAAACTACGATTAGCTACAAGAAAACTTAATACACATTCGTGGAATCAAGTAAGAAATTGTTACCAAAAAAATGGAAAAAAATTTTTTTGTTTTTTTTTGGGATATTTTATTTTTTTTCTCGAAAACTACGATAGCTACAAGAAAACTAATAACATTCGTGGAATCAACGTAAAATTGTTCAAAAAATGGAAAAATTTTTTTGTTTTTTTTTGGGATATTTTATTTTTTTTCTCGGAAACTACGATAGCTTGACAAGAAAAACTAATAACATCCGGTGGAAATCAGCGTAAGAAAATTGTTCTGAGAATGGCAAAAATTTTTTTTGGTTTTTTTTTTTTAATTTTATTTTTTTTCTTTTCTCACCAAAACCTTTTACGATAGCTACAAGAAACTAATCAAATTGTCCAGTGAACAGATTTTTGATGATAACATTTTTTGATTTTTTTTTGGATATTTATTTTTTTTCCTCGAAAACTACGATAGCTACAAGAAAAATAATAACATTCGTGGAATCAGCTTTAAGAAAATTGTTCTAAAAATTGCAAAAATTTTTTTTTGATTTTTTGGGGCTATTTTATTTTTTTTTCTCCAAAACTACGATAGCTACAAGAAAACTAATAACACTCGTGGAATCAGCGTAAGATGTGTTCTGAAAAATATAATTTGTTTTTTTTGGATTTTTTGGTTATTTATTTTATTTTCTCGAAAACTACGATAGGTACAAGGAAACTATTGTTTTTCCATTTTTAAAACAAATTTCTTACGCTGATTCCAAAAAGGTTATTATTTTTTTGTAGCTATCGTAGTTTTCGAGAAAAAAAAATAAATAACCAAAAAAATTAAAAAATTTTTTTTTTCCATTTTTAGAACAATTATCTTACGCTGATTCCACGAATGTTATTAGTTTTCTTGTAGCTATCGTAGTTTTCGAGTTTTTTGCACTTAGACCTTCGACTTATATCTCTGACGTTCGTTTGTTTGTTGAACTAATATAAGTCGAAAGTCTAAGTGCAAATTCCGAAAAATAATTTCGACTTAAAATTTTTTGGGAAATTATTTTCTCTGTGATTTTTTAGATTTCACACTTAGACCTTTGACTTATATCAGTTCCCGTTGAGACCTCACTATATGGGGTTGAAGTGATAGTTTATACCTTAAAAGGTGTTGCGCGATCAAGTAGATCGTTTTTTCGGTTCCTTCGAACCGTCACTATAGTATAGTGTCGCTTCACGGGATCCAAAGCGGCTGAACGCTTTTCAATACAGTTACTTAAGTAAACTACTTCAACATCCGATTATGACGCATATACCGGACGCCTGATCGGGAGCTGATATATAGTCGAAGGTCCTAATGCAAATTCGAAAATAATTGGCTTAAAAATTTTGTGTATTATTTTCTTTGAGAATTTTTAGATTTTAGCACTTAGACCCTTCGACTTATACTTAAACCTTCGACTTATACTTTAGACATTCACTTAGCACTTAGACTTCGACTAGACTTGACCTTCGACTTAGCCATTAGATCCTTCGACTTATAACTTTAGACCTCGACTTAGCACTTAGACGTTCGACTTATACCTAGACTTCGACTTAGTACTTAAACCTTCGACTTAGCATTTAAACCTTCGACTTATACTTAGACCTTCGACTTTTCGAGAAAAAAAAATAAATAACCAAAAAAATAAATTTTTTTTTGTTTTTCCATTTTTATAACAAATTGTTTCTATTGAATCCACGATGTTATTTAGTTTTCCTTGTAACTATCGTAGTTTTCGAGTTTTTTTTCCTTTTTACCTTCCTCTTATTTCTTCTCTGACTGTTCGTTTGCTTTTTTGTTGAACTAATATAAATCGAAGTCTATAGTGCAATCCCGAAATAATTTCGACTTAAAATTTTTTGGAAAATTATTTTCTGTGATTTTTTAGATTTTCACACTTAGGCCTTTGACTTATATCAGTTCCCGTTGAGACGTCACTATATGGGGTTGAAGTGATAGTTTTTACCTTAAAAGGTGTTGCGCGATCAAGTTAGATCGTTTTTCGGTTCCCTTCGAAACGTCACTATAGTATAGTGTCGCCTTACGGGAATCGCAAAAGCGGCTGAACGCTTTCAAATACCAGTTACCTAAGCTAAAACTATCTTCAATCCGATTATGACGTCATATAGTGACGCCTGATCGGGAACTGATATAAGTCGAAGGTCTAAGTGCAAATTCCGAAAAATAATTTGGACTTAAAAATTTTTGTGTATTATTTTCTTTGAGAAATTTTAGATTTTAGCACTTAGACCTTCGACTTATACTTAGACCTTCGACTTATACTTAGACCTTCGACTTAGCACTTAGACCTTCGACTTAGCACTTAGACCTTCGACTTATACTTAACTTCGACTTAGCACTTACCTTCGACTTAGCACTTAGACCTTCGACTTATACTTAGACCTTCGACTTAGCACTTAGACGTTCGACTTATACCTAGACCTTCGACTTAGCACTTAAACCTTCGACTTAGCATTTAAACCTTCGACTTATACTTAGACCTTCGACTTTTCGAGAAAAAAAAATAAATAACCAAAAAAATAAAAAAATTTTTGTTTTTCCATTTTTAGAACAAATATCTTACGCTGATTCCACGAATGTTATTAGTTTTCTTGTAACTATCGTAGTTTTCGAGTTTTTTTGCACTTAGACCTTCGACTTATATCTCTGACTGTTCGTTCGTTTGTTTGTTGAACTAATATAAGTCGAAAGTCTAAGTGCAAATTCCGAAAAATAATTTCGACTTAAAATTTTTTGGGAAATTATTTTCTCTGTGATTTTTTAGATTTTCACACTTAGGCCTTTGACTTATATCAGTTCCCGTTGAGACGTCACTATATGGGGTTGAAGTGATAGTTTATACCTTAAAAGGTGTTGCGCGATCAAGTTAGATCGTTTTTCGGTTCCCTTCGAAACGTCACTATAGTATAGTGTCGCCTTACGGGATTCGCAAAGCGGCTGAAACGCTTTCAATCCCAATTTTCTTAAGCTAAAACTATCTTCAATCCGATTATGACGTCATATAGTGACGCCTGATCGGGAACTGATATAAGTCGAAGGTCTAAGTGCAAATTCCGAAAAATAATTTGGACTTAAAAAATTTTGTGTATTATTTTCTTTGAGATATTTTAGATTTTAGCACTTAGACCTTCGACTTATACTTAGACCTTCGACTTAGCACTTAGACCTTCGACTTAGCACTTAGACCTTCGACTTAGCACTTAGACCTTCGACTTAGCACTTAGACCTTCGACTTATACTTAGACCTTCGACTTAGCACTTAGACCTTCGACTTATACTTAGACCTTCGACTTATACTTAGACCTTCGACTTAGCACTTAGACGTTCGACTTATACCTAGACCTTCGACTTAGCACTTAAACCTTCGACTTAGCATTTAAACCTTCGACTTATACTTAGACCTTCGACTTTTCGAGAAAAAAAAAATAAATAACCAAAAAAATAAAAAAAATTTTTTTTTCCATTTTTAGAACAAATATCTTACGCTGATTCCACGAATGTTATTAGTTTTCTTGTAGCTGTTTTTTGCACTTAGACCTTCGACTTATATCTCTGACTGTTCGTTCGTTTGTTTGTTGAACTAATATAAGTCGAAAGTCTAAGTGCAAATTCCGAAAAATAATTTCGACTTAAAATTTTTTGGGAAATTATTTTCTCTGTGATTTTTTAGATTTTCACACTTAGACCTTTGACTTATATCAGTTCCCGTTGAGACGTCACTATATGGGGTTGAAGTGATAGTTTATACCTTAAAAGGTGTTGCGCGATCAAGTTAGATCGTTTTTCGGTTCCCTTCGAAACGTCACTATAGTATAGTGTCGCCTTACGGGAATCGCAAAAGCGGCTGAACGCTTTCAAATACCAGTTACCTAAGCTAAAACTGTCTTCAGTCCGATTATGACGTCATATAGTGACGCCTGATCGGAAACTGATATAAGTCGAAGGTCTAAGTGCAAATTCCGAAAAATAATTTGGACTTAAAAAAATTTTGTGTATTATTTTCTTTGAGAAATTTTAGATTTTAGCACTTAGACCTTCGACTTATACTTAGACCTTCGACTTATACTTAGACCTTCGACTTAGCACTTAGACCTTCGACTTAGCACTTAGACCTTCGACTTAGCACTTAGACCTTCGACTTAGCACTTAGACCTTCGACTTATACTTAGACGTTCGACTTAGCACTTAGACGTTTCGACTTATACTAGACCTTCGACTTAGCACTTAAACCTTCGACTTAGCATTTAAACCTTCGACTTATACTTAGACCTTCGACTTTTTGAAAAAAAAAAATAACCAAAAAAATAAAAAAAATTTTTTTTTTTCCATTTTTAGAACAAATATCTTACGCTGATTCCACGAATGTTATTAGTTTTCTTGTAGCTATCGTAGTTTTCGAGTTTTTTGCACTTAGACCTTCGACTTATATCTCTGACTGTTCGTTCGTTTGTTTGTTGAACTAATATAAGTCGAAAGTCTAAGTGCAAATTCCGAAAAATAATTTCGACTTAAAATTTTTTGGGAAATTATTTTCTCTGTGATTTTTTAGATTTCACACTTAGACCTTTGACTTATATCAGTTCCCGTTGAGACGTCACTATATGGGGTTGAAGTGATAGTTTATACCTTAAAAGGTGTTGCGCGATCAAGTTAGATCGTTTTTCGGTTCCCTTCGAAACGTCACTATAGTATAGTGTCGCCTTACGGGAATCGCAAAAGCGGCTGAACGCTTTCAAATACCAGTTACCTAAGCTAAAACTATCTTCAATCCGATTATGACGTCATATAGTGACGCCTGATCGGGAACTGATATAAGTCGAAGGTCTAAGTGCAAATTCCGAAAAATAATTTGGACTTAAAAAATTTTGTGTATTATTTTCTTTGAGAAATTTTAGATTTTAGCACTTAGACCTTCGACTTATACTTAGACCTTCGACTTATACTTAGACCTTCGACTTAGCACTTAGACCTTCGACTTAGCACTTAGACCTTCGACTTAGCACTTAGACCTTCGACTTCAGCCACTTAGAACGATCGACTTAGCAGCTTAACCTTCAACTTATACTTAGACCTTCGACTTATACTTAGACCTTCGACTTATACTTAGACCTTCGACTTAGCACTTAAACCTTCGACTTAGCATTTAAACCTTCGACTTATACTTAGACCTTCGACTTTTCGAAAAAAAAAAAATAACCAAAAAAATAAAAAAAAAATTTTTTTTCCATTTTTAGAACAAATATCTTACGCTGATTCCACGAATGTTATTAGTTTTCTTGTAGCTATCGTAGTTTTCGAGTTTTTTGCACTTAGACCTTCGACTTATATCTCTGACTGTTCGTTCGTTTGTTTGTTGAACTAATATAAGTCGAAAGTCTAAGTGCAAATTCCGAAAAATAATTTCGACTTAAAATTTTTTGGGAAATTATTTTCTCTGTGATTTTTTAGATTTTCACACTTAGACCTTTGACTTATATCAGTTCCCTTCGAAACGTCACTATATCGGGTTGAAGCGATAGTTTATACCTAAAAGGTGTCGCGCGATCACGTTAGGTCGTTTTTCGGTTCCCTTCGAAACGTCACTATAATATAGTGTCGCCTTACGGGAATCGAAGAAGTCGCTGAACGCTTTAAAATACCAGTTACCTAAGCTAAACTATCGTCAAACCGATTATTACGTCATATAGTGAAGATCGATCGGGAACTGATATAAGAGTCGAAAGTCTAAGTGCAAATTCCTAAAAATAATTAGGATTTTGTGTATTATTTTCTTTGAGAAATTTTAGATTTTAGCACTTAGACCTTCGACTTATACTTAGACCTTCGACTTATACTTAGACCTTCGACTTAGCACTTAGACCTTCGACTTAGCACTTAGACCTTCGACTTAGCACTTAGACCTTCGACTTAGCACTTAGACCTTCAACTTATACTTAGACCTTCGACTTAGCACTTAGACGTTCGACTTATACCTAGACCTTCGACTTAGCACTTAGACGTTCGACTTATACCTAGACTTTCGACTTAGCACTTAAACCTTCGACTTAGCATTTAAACCTTCGACTTATACTTAGACCTTCGACTTTTCGAAAAAAAAATTAAATAACCAAAAAAATAAAAAAAAATTTTTTCCATTGTACAATATAAAAGAACTAGAGCAAATTTCCTCTTTTAACGTAATTCAGTAGCAGTTGCCGTCGACTCGTCGCTTCAGAAGTTTCAATTTTGCTTAAAGAAGGATTAAAACAAATATCAAGGAAATTTTAAAAGACTTTTATTAAATTAAAGGTTCGTGACACAAAGAGTATTGGAAAAAGGGTTTGACAATAAGAAAAAAAAACGAATACACGAAATATTTGATCAAAATATTATACATTTTTTACGGGACCACCTTTAAACAATTTCACAAATTCGTCCTGCCACCCTAGCTTTTCTGCCAACTTTTTACAGCTCTCGTCGCAGTCACCGATGAGGCTAAAATTTATGTTCGGTGTTCCCGATTCTAGTAGTTCTCGAGTAATTAAAAGCCGAGGGCAAGAGTTCGGCGCATTACTAACCAGGGGGGCGAGAGGATTAGCGGCTAGATCTGTTCCTATTAATATCGCTAAATCGCAATTCTTAAAGTCTTCGACGTACTTTGAGTATTTGTCGGCCGGTACGGACTCGTCGAATAAAAGGAGATCCGGTTTCACCACACCGTCTCCGCAATCGGGACACGTAGGGGTAACGTCTTTGAAGAGTCGTTCCTTCATCCATTCCCGCGTATACTCTTTTCCACACGAAACGCAATGGTTCTTACGATACGAGCCGTGATATTCTACAACCTTTTCGACTGGAAGCCCGATTGACGTATCCAATGTGTCTATGTTTTGCGTGTAATGTCGCAACAAGATCCCTTTATCATGAAGCAGTTTGGAAAAGTAGTGGGCTGGAGAAGGTTTCGATGATTCGGATGGAAAAAAATCCTTAATCAATTTAAAAAAAGGTTTCGGGTTCTTTTCGACAAATTCGCGCTTGAATATAGCTGGGGGTGAGGCAACTCACCTTTTTCGTCGTACTCGTCTATATTTTGAAATATTTCGCCGGTCGGGGACATATTGTCGAGAATTCCCCTTGAAGAAGTAGTTATCAGGGGTCCGGCTAACGTGATTACGTTTTGACATCTTCCGCTTTTAATGAAGGAAACCACGTCGTCCAGGCTCATGTTTGGGGATGAGTCTCTCGGAGGTTCTTTATCGGATGGCACGTTTTGCGTTGAAGGCGCGATTTCTTGAGACATGTTCGTTCTTGAAGTCGAGAAAGATCGTGACGAATGATGAAGAGTTAGGCGATCCCTTCTATATATAGGGATGTCGTAAATTAATAATTATTTGTTTATTAATTAATTATTATTTATTATTACGATAGAGATAAAAAATTAATCGTTTTTGAATAATCGTTTATCAGTCCACGTTCCTCGCGGTTGGTTGTTAATGTAGCGCGTACAAGCGATTGTCGGAATTCGCTCGTCGATTGTTAGGAAAAATGAAATAATAAATATTTTTTTAAAACCGGTTTTATTTAATTCTTTTTTTTACGTAGCTTCCAAAAAATACGTACAGTGGAAAGTAAATATATTTTTTGGGTGAAATGTTGTTGTAGGATTTAACGGACACGCGCTACTGCGAAATAAAAGAAATTCTTCGAATACGGCCGTATCGATCCATCGCAGCCTCGGACAAATGAGTTTAGTATCACCCAGAACTGTTTATGTATATAAATAAATTCACGAGTAGCGCGATCGCGAAATTAGTAGAAAGTATATATAAAGTGACGCCAAATGTTCTTCGGTTCCGTTCCATTTTTCTTCTGGGGATGATAGTATTATAAAACGTTAAAACTTTTTAAAAAAAATTATTGAACTGGTGGATTTGGTGAATTATACGTTGGAGTGGGAAATCTTTTTAAAAACGCTACCTGTATTCGCTCATCTTTGGCTCATTGACTCTTCTCTTTTAAATTTATTTTCTTTATTCGAGAACGGAGAGGCTGATGATTTAACAACCAAAAATTTCTATTATCGCTAAATCTCAATCGATTTGTCTTTTCCTCGACGACTCGGTCCGCACGTGTTCGGTCGCTAAGAAATTTGGAGAAAAATTCTTCTTTCATTTACGAGGTCTTCTAAGTTTTCTTCATCCGGCGAAAGTAGTAGTATTATGTCAATCAATTTCTTCTTTAATTCTTGTTCTTCAGAATAACGGTTCTTCTTCCTCCTTAGTCTAGAGGCTCCCACGATGGATCAAAATACCAACAAGAACGACGACCTTTCCGCCCCAGCCAACATTCTTACTGCCACAGCGACCGTCACTGGCAATGGCACCGCGACCGCCTCTGTGAACTCATACCCTAAACTCATTCCCGTTGATCTCGATCCTTATACCACCCCTTCCACAGTCGGAGGAACTGGAAATGCCTCCGAAGATGGTTCACAGTCGGCCGCAAAAGGAAAACTTGTAAAGGAAAAAAGTAGCGAATCAACGCCCGGAAAAAGAAAAAAGGCGTCGCCAGCAGCCAATTCTTCGAAGAAATCTCTCAAAAAAACAAAGAAAACTTCGTCGACAAAAACTAAAAAAGTCCATCGTGCAAATGACGAGAACAGCGCCCATGGGAGGGGGAGGAGGAGGACGACGAGCAGCAGCAACAGCAGTGAGGAAGAAGACACAAACGTCGAGACCGACAAGAGTAAGAAAAAAAGTAAAAATACAGATTATAAAAAATCTAAAAGAGAACGCAAATCAAAAAAAGGGAATAATGCGGAATCAT
>JABUQX010110822.1:0-27500 GCA_015478945.1 Trachelipus rathkii
CATGCCTCTAGTTATTATATTACAGCTAATTACATATCGCAAAAATACAAGGAAAATTTTGCACTCAACGCGTTCTATTCAGGCCAGGCCTAACTACCGCATTTTGTTGCTGCTTTGTGGGCCTACTCGCTCTTAACACAACATAGACAATTGATTTTATTCATAATGCAATTAATACACCACATCACTTCACAATACGTACCTTGGTTGTTGGCAATAAATGAACAGCAATAATTTGCCAATTAAGCTTTAAAAAACGTTAGAAAAAATTGTAATTAAGCAGAGAGCGGACGATCATGCTTGCGTGCCTAGAAGAAGTTCCAATGATGCACGAAAAACAAATCACGCGCTATCTGTATTTTCTCGCTGCATATAACATAAAGGGAGTGTTCGCTTATGCTATATAACCTCCTTCCAGAGGAGAGGTCCAGGTGATTTACTCTAGGAAGCGACGCGGCTACCTCACCTGCCGACCTCTGCTCGATCTACCTCTGGACGCAGACGGCAACAATGAAGGACGATGGGAAGAGCGGGAAGCTGGAGTCGGAGCATTGGAAGCATGAGCGCGTGTTTGAGAACGAGTAATGGGACGTGCAGGTAAGGATGGAGTCGGAGCTGGTGGGTCGAAGGTGTTACTAGTCTCAGTCAGAGTTGGAGCCGGTGGTAAAGAAGGTGATTGTTGAAGATGAGGAGGTGGAGGAAAAGGAAGTGGATCAGGGAAGAGAGGTATAAAAGGAAGAGGTGGAGAGTCCGAAGGAAGCGAAGAAAGAGAAGGAGGTGGAGAGACAGGTATAGGGAAAGAAGGTTGTGCTGCCAAGGGAAACGGAATTGCTTTAGAGAACAAGTCTGAATCCAGGACCTCGGGAGGATTCGCCTCAAAGTAAGCAGGTTTGTGACGATCGATCGAGATGACCTCTGTGCGTGTGGGACGTAGTATTGTAAAGAACTTCTCCATCCAAAGTACTACAGGAAAAGGACCATCGTACTTGGGTTGGAGTGCTGAACGGTGCGAGTCATGCCTCACAAGGACATGTGTACAAGAAGAAAGATCTTTCAGGATGAAGGAGTGCACCTTGTGTTGTCGGGTCGGAGTAGGTCTCCAGGAGAGGGCACAGCGTCTCAAGCTTGTTAGATACAAAGTGAGATCAGCAGTAGCAGATGGGAAAGAATGAAAAAAGAACTTACCAGGCAGGCGAAGAGTAGAGCCATAAACGAGTTCGGCAGTTGAACACTGAAGATCTTCCTTAACGGCAGTGCTTATACCGAGCATAACCAAAGGAAGAGCTTCAGTCCAGTGTTCTGGTTGCGGATGTGCCATGAGTGAAGCTTTAAGCTGGCGGTGAAACCTCTCGCAAATCCCATTTGATTGGGGATGGAAGCTGGTTGTGTGGATCTTCTCATAACCAAGCAAGCGCACCAAATCTTTCCAAAGAAAGAATTCAAAAACACACCCTTAATCCGTCGTGACAGAGAGAGGAATACCATACCGAGAGATCCAGTGGGACAAGAAAGCTTAAGCGATAGATTCCGCAGTAGCAACAGAGAGGGGAATAGCTTCCGTCCAGCGGGTGAACCTATCGATACAGGTAAGGAAGTATCGCTTGCCATGAGAAGGAGGAAGAGGTCCAATAATGTCGATGTAAACTCTCTCAAATCGTTGACCAGGAGGCAAGAAGGTGCCTAAGGGAGCTTTAGTATGCCTTTGCACCTTAGAACGTTGACAAGACAAACAAGCGCGAGTCCAATTTGTCACGTGGCACTGACTTTTAGGCCAAAATATTGAGTTTGTTCAAGTTTGCGTGAAGCTCGATGCGGGATGTGAGAGCGAATGGAGGTTGAGTGAAGACTGTCGTGAGCATGCGGTTTCGGACAGGAGCGAAAGAAGGACGGAAAGGACGAGGGTTCCTTTGAGGTGTGACGAGAAGTCTCTTTTCCCACGCCAGGGAGGTTGAGCCACTGCAGCTGTAGAAAAGAGTCCTGCTGAAGATCGAATATGTTTGCTCTGAACGTCGCATGGCTTCAAAATCAACGTTCAGGAATGGGAGAAAGAGCGTTAATTTCTATCCGGGAAAGTGCTCCGCAGTGAAATTATCTACTCCGGAGTGTGACGTATGTCAGTTGTAAACTGTGAAACATTTTCAAATGCCGGACTTCACGGGGAGAGTGCCTTCATGGTGAGAAACTCTGAAGCCGAAGTGATAGGGTTGTGTCGATTCAGGATATGAAACTCCGACCTTTTAGAAGTACGCTGAAGTGGGGAACACAAGATACATGGCAGCCACTCCATGCTGAAGCCTCCTACATGTTTCAGCGGATTGGAGCTTGCGCGAAAAGAACAAGAGGACACCAAACTCCGTTTTGAAATTGTTGAAAGTACAGCGCGACATCGAAATAGAGCATCACTTGCACTCTTGGTATGTGCAGGTCCTGAGGGATGGACGAGAAGGTGGCAGTAGCAGAGGGCTTCTTCTGCCTCGCTACTGCACCCTTCTCGTCGCATCTCGGTTCTCAAAGCAGGCTTGCTTAGGAGACTAGTTAAGCTTTGTGGAGCTGCCCTTTTTAGGAGCGAATGAGAGCTGTAAGAGGGCTTAACAGAGCGGAGGGCAAAAACCGATAATAAAAATTAATCATCCCCAGATACTGACGAAGCTGTTTTTGGTTCTGAGGAAGTGGAAAAGCGTGGATAGCGTCAACGCGGTCTACAAGTGGGAAAATTCCCTCAGCAGAGACAGTGTGACCCAAAAAAGTAAGAGAAGACGCACCGAATACGCACTTGGTAGGATTGATACATATGCCAGCGTCATTCAACCTACTAAAAATGGAACGTAAGTAATCTTCATGTTCTTCATGGAGGAGGAAGCGACGAGAAGATCATCTAAATAAGCTCAGGCAAACGGGAGACCACAAAGAATAAAATCAATGAATCTCTGGAACGATTGAGCTGCATTCCTCAAACCGAAAGGCATTCTCGTATACTCGAAGATGCCAAACGGAGTGATCACAGCTGTCTTGGGGTTGTCTTCCGGAGCTACGGCTATCTGGTGGTAGGCCCGAATTAAGTCCAGTTTAGAAAAGATAGTGTTTCCGGCCAGATGTGAAGTGAAGGGCTGGATATATGGAATCGGGTACCTATCTGAAGTTGTGACGGAATTCAGGGCCCTAAAGTCACCACAGGGCCTCCAATCACCCGTAGTGCCTTTAGGGACCATATGGAGTGGAGAGGACCAACAACTCCTGGATGGGCGCACAATGCCCAACTCTAACATGTAATCAAACTCAGCCTTCGCAGCCTAGAGTTTCTCTGGTGGGAGAGGACGAGCTCGAGCAAAAGTGGGTGGGCCCGTGGTCTCAATGTGGTGCTCTACAGAATGCTTAAGCGGATTAGCTGAAGAGCAGGGATGCAATAAAGCAGGAAATTCCTTCTGCAGAAGGGTAAAAAAGCGAGAGACAACCGAAGAAGAAGAAGAAGCAACAGCAGAAATATCCTTCAGTGCAGAAGAAATAGCAGAACCAGAAGAAGTAAGAGAACTTGCACTATCACCAAGACGTCGATTACGGAGGTCCACCATAAGGTTAAAATGTGACAAGAATTCTGCACCGAGAATCGGATGTCACCTCAGCTACGAGAAAAGCCCATGGAAATTGTTGGCGAAGGGAAAGATCCAGTCTACACAAACGTTCTCCGTAGACCCGAATAGGAGAGTCATTTGCAGCTAAAAGGTGACGCCCCTGGAGAGGAATGGCGGAGCCCTGGGAATGGTCCCTAGGCACCAGGGAAAGGCTAGGGCCAGAATTGACCAAAAATGAAAGGTTAGTGGAGCGATCGTAGAGACGAAGAACATCCTGTGCAGTAGGAAGAGAGGAAGAAGAAAAAGAGCCAGCATCCCCCGACGTTCCTACGAGGGGCCGGCTGACGAGTAAAGAGAAAGGGGAAACGCATTTCTTCGAGTCTAAACCATAAGTATGATGGTAGCAACAGTACCCATGAGGATACAGTCGCTGGCGTGAAGAAGAGGCCGAAGGGGAATGATGACCTTGAGAAGGACGATGGTTGGAAGAAGAGCGATCGCGGGAGCAAAAAGTGTTATTATTAATAGCAGTAGTAAGTGATAGAAGGGCAGATTTGACCTCAGCCATGCTTGCCTCGAGAGCCGAAACACGGGCATCGAGAGTTGAAGAAGAAGGTTTTATAGCGAAAGCGTAAGAGTAGAAAAGGTTGGGATGGTGAGAAAAATGAGTAGGTTGATGAGGGAAAGAGCAAAGAAAGCGGTTGAGAACAAATGGATTGGGTGGTGCTCAGAGAAGAGATGGTATAAGCGGGTGGTTTAGGTGTCGGGAGAAATGAGAATGGTAGGAAGGTGTTGATTCTGTGAGGAGAGAGGTATGATTGTAAGTAAGTAATACTTCTTTTAAACACAAGAGTTCCAAAGTATAATCTAGAGTTGGTGTAGTTAAAGATGGTATCGAAGTGAGAAGTATGAATTGATTTTGTGTTGTGGAAGAAGATGTTGAAATATTTTGATGTTAAATGTATTTGGATGTTAATTAGTGAGGGATTAGAATGGGATTATCGGATCATTAAATTGTTCTATGTAAAATTTAGTTAGTGGGGCTTGGATGGAGAGAAGGTGATACGAAAGGAAATAGGTAAAATTAGGAGTGGGGAGAATTAGGAGAGAAGTTAAGTGAACAGGTAATAAGGATAAGTATATAAGAGCGCTCGCAGGTAATAAGTTGAATTGAAAACAGTTGAACTAAACAATCTGGGAGAAATGAAGAACAATTGTAGCAGTGCAAAGGAAGTAGTTGGATGTGCTAAAATAGGAAGTAGAAATGCTAAGTGAGTAGTGGAATGAAGAGGTGGATGCAGCGATTAAAAGTAAAAAAGAAGCGTGATTGAATGTACTAAAAGTCCATTGATGAGTTTCAAAAGAAAGATGTTTGGAATTATATAACGAGGAAAAAAATACTGCAAGGTGCATTCGTAGGCGAAGAGAAGAAAGGTATTTGACAGTTTAGAAGGAGGATGATGGGGACTACAAGGGAATAGGAAGCTCTTCTGGAGGAAGCGCGAAAGGGTTTAGAATGAGAATAAAGGGGACCTGCTTAGAATAATGAATAGGGATGGCTTTTGTAACGCAGGGGTGCGGAGCTGGACCGGAGCCGCAAGTTTTTGGTGGAGCGGGAGCCGAATTTTTTGAGGACTGGAAGCCGGAGTCGGAGCCGGAAGCCCGAGCGGAGGCGAAATTTTGGAGAATATCTGGAGCGGAGCGGAGTCGGAGCGAAATTTTAGGGGGATCATTGGAGCCGGATCGGAGCGCACAAAAGAGGCCTGCTCCGGCTCCAGCAAATACAAAATTAAGTATTATTAATTTTATACTACAGGTGTTAATATATTATATATATATATATATATATATATAGTATATAATATTCATATATATATATATAGTTATGATACTATAAATATATTATAATATTATATTATATTAGTACTATTATATATATATATATTCTTATATAAGATATATATATATATATATATATATATATATAATATTCTCTTTTTTTCAGAATTACATAATGTAATTTATTATTCACAGTTCTAAAAGGTTGGTATTTTATTCATTTACTTTAAATTATTAAGTTTAATATCCTTAGAAAAATCATGAACTAAAATCGAAAACACTTCATATATTTCATGCTTGCTTATTCTGAAATAGAAAAAAACTTGCATTGTCAATATGAAGATAGTTTAACAGTTTGATGGGAAACAGTAAGTGTCGATCATGCACAAAAGAGTCTAACTAACTACCAGTTACATGGGGTCATAATACATCTATTGGATCCTGTTAATTAATGCGACATTTTAAAACGCTATCATCCAGACACTGCTGCAATTGTTAAAAAAAAGGGAAAGCTAAAGGTAATCAGGAGAAACCTTAAATTTCAAATTGAAACTTAAGTAAATCACTTTTTCAGTTGCCGTATACTTGTTATGACTATTTTAATTGTAAAAATTCAAATATAAATGATCAAAAAGGTTTGTAAAGATTTGAAAAGTAAGAATTTCTACTTTAACATTGTAACATTCCTAGAGCTCTTAGAGCTTGCACTTCTTTAGAACTGGACAAAATAGCCGATATCGTCATTTGCAAAACCATCTTCAAAATATACAAAATATAAGATTAAATTGCATAAGGGACGCCTTGTGTGCATTAAAAGAAAATGGTACTTTACACAAGGTTCCAGAAAAATAATCTTGGCCACAATTTTATTTATGTGGACAAGATAAAAAACAATATTTCTAAAACCTTTGCAGTAAAAGAAAAAAATACTCAACATTTCAGCGGAAGTATATTCAAGAATTTGTTACTGATGATCTTAAAAGAATTCGAAATAACAAGACAAGTTATAGCTTAGTTACGGATAGCATATCAATCAGTACGATTGAAAATTAAATACGGACAATGAATGGTGAGGGATAGGAAATTGGTAAATGTGATGCTGATTTTATTGAATGTCAAAACGAAGAAGTAAAAGTTGTTTCAGAATGAACTTGATAATATGAAAAGAATATGTTCCGATAACGTTAACATTGCACAAATGAGAGTGGAGTTCATACTTAAGTTTTAGGCAGTGCGTGATGGTCTCTACAATGCTCATAGAGCAAATCTTATAAGCAGGGCGAGACAAATAGCAAAGCAGCACGTACCCCAAAATTAATGAAGTTCTCAAGAATCAAGCTGCAAAAGTGGCAATCTTAGGTCATAGAGACAAGATGGGGAAGTAATGTTCTTATGCTCTAAATCTATAAGGCTTCTGCATACTAAAAGATTATATGTAGAGTATGATGACGTGCCGGTCTGGTTCTTGAGCTTTCTCTCTCCGACAGTCAGTGGGGAACAAATCGAAAACACTCGAAGAATTATTAAACACCCATACTTTACAACACAAAAGAAAATTCAATCAGAGAACTTGACTGCAGGAAAATTTTTTATAGAGAACGGATTTTAGCAATTCACAAAAATTCCATGAAAGAAGGGAAATATGTTAACATGAAAATAAAATATTTTTTGTCGACAATCTTTGTTTAAAATCTTTCCCAGACTGAAGATCTGATATTTAAGGCTAGGAGTGGTTTTTGGACTAGGACTTAAATGAATACGCTATCGAACAGAGATCTGGGCCGGAGTCAGATGTTTAGCAGTTTCAGGAATCCTCCCATGTAGAAATTTTGTACAGATGAAATGAAAGTACAAAATTGCCAGATAATGGGAAAAATTGGAGGATAAAAAAAGCGATGAAAAACTGAAAAGACAATCTAGCTAGTAATAGAACATTCAACTAATTATCCTTCTAGAAAATAAAAGTAGAATTCTTAAATTTAGGAGAAAGTGACTGATTTCCTTTTCTGTATTCTTAAAATTTTGATTTCTATAAATATTTCTTCACTCTCTATATCTTTTGCAGCCTCTTAACAACATTTAAATTCATCATAACCCAATTTTGTTCAGAATTAATGATTTTCATGACTGTAAATGGAGAAGGATTATAACAAGGGGTCGGAGCGGAGCGGAGCGAACAATTTTAAATGCCGGAGCCGGAGTCGAGCCGGGTAATTTTAAAATCTTGAGAGCCGGACCCGGGTAATTTTAAAGTGCTGGGAGCCGGAGTCGGAGCCGGAAAAAAAATTTCCGACCGCAACCCTGTTGTGTAACTGATGAAATTGATGTGAGGGAGTGTGGAAAGACCGTTCGAATCTGTATAATATGTGAATGTATGTGGGTTAGATTGTGCAAGAAGGAATAGGTACTTTGGGGATGAGGTCATTAGCAAGGAGGAGGTAATGGGTAGAGTGAAAAGTTGAAGAATGGCAAATCTGCAGGTATGGATGAAATTACTGGTGAATATGATAAGAACGGAGGCAAGATGGTGATTAGATTGCGATTTGAAGTTGTGTATATTGGAAGGTATAGTTTTCAAGGGATTGGAGGTAGAGAAGCGCAATAGATTTATATAGAGTAAGGAGGATAAGGGGAACTGTAGGAATTATTATGGGATATTAGTTTATTGATGTTGTAGGGAAGATATGTGCTGGGTTTATTTGGGTCAAAAGAGTGCGTTGATTGACTGAAAGACTGATTGAAGAAAAAAGTGCGTTTTGTTGTGGTAGATGGATATGTGGATCAAATCTTTACATTGAAACAAATGATTAAGAAAAAATGGGGAGAGGAAGAATAAATTGTATTTAGGTTTTATGGATTGCAACAGGCGTATGATAGGATTAATAGGAAGCTCTAATGGCAGGTGTTAGTGATATAAGTGGTAGGCCTCTTAAGAAGGCGATAGAAAGTATGTGTGAGAAATGCAAAGCGTGTGTAAGATAAATGGTGTCAAAGTGATTGGTTAATATTAATAATGGAGTGAGAAGGGATGTGTTATGTCTCTGGTTATTCAATTTTGTATAATGGGATGGAGTTATGAAAGAATATAGAGATGGGGGTGAAGGAAATGTGTTACAATGATGGAGAATAGAAGTGAGTGGATGGGTGCCCTACCTATATATGCGAAGATGATTTGGATTTGTGTGGTGATCTGAAGATGTTTGAGAGGATTTGTAAGAGAGATTTGGAGGGGTGTGTAAAAAGGAGGGGTTTGTAGTAAACGTAGATAATAGTATAGGTTTTATGGTTGTGAGTGAGGACAGTCTAGCAAGTGAAGTTATGTTAAGATGGTTGAGCAGCTGGAACAATTGTCTGAGTTTAATATTTAGTAGATGTTGGTGAAAAGAGAACGATGATGCAGAGTGTAAGTAGGAAAGTTGTGAATGGAGGAAGGTGGCTGGTGCAGTTAAATCGTTTGGTGGATGTAAAGGGCTAAATCTTGAGTGCGTTGAATCTTAGAAGAGAGTATGCTGTAACTAGCTCTGGGGTTAATGTATAGTAGTGAGAAAATGGTCTGAAATGGAATCTAAAGTTCAATGTACTCAGATGGACAATCTTATGGGCTTGTTAGGTGTGAGAATTGATAAAATGAGAAATGAACGTTTAAGAAGAGTTTGTGTGGTGTGAAGAAAATTTTAAATGAGAGAATCTATCATTATGGTTGAAATGGATTGGTGAAGGGGAAGGAGGGATGATAGTTCGTTGGTTAGCGATGTAGTAATGGTGAGTGTGTTGAGATTGACGCGGCTGGGAGACGAAGAAAAGTGGATTGAGTCAGTAATGTCTGGAGGAGAGAGGAATGTGAGTTTGTTGGCAGAGCCGTTACGTTGCATAATATTAAGTGAACTGGCGGGGGGTTTTGTGAGGGAGTATGGTTGTGGCTCACTTGGGCAAAGGGAGGAACAAATTGACGAGATGCGATAGTGAAGGTCGTCGCGGTCCTGAAGCTCTAGGGTGGATTTTCTATGCGACGAGTTCTAACTATTAGGTATAGAGGGGGGTAAGGCTGTTAGCATTTCTTTTTGTGTCATATTCTCCTGCTACTTTTCTGTTCCGGTTTGCATTGCACGCACCTTACCCCACCCCAGTCCTTGGAAAAGGTTGATGATATATGATGCAGGTAATGATTATATATAATTAGCTATATATACTATATTATATATATAATATATATAATATATATATATATATCATATAATATATATATAGTATATATATATATATATATGTATATATATATTATATTTATAATATATATATACCGGTATATTATATAAATGTGTAAATTCTGGCTAGATACATTTAAAATTTTTTATAGTAAATTTGAACTTATGTGGGAAGATAAAGAAAATGCCTCTCTGGGTCGAATCAAAGCACGCATGTTTGCGCTGAGACCGATCATAACTCGGACGCTCTAAACCCATGACTGAGCATCCTCTAACTCAATAAAGTTTGGATTCAAGAACAGCTTTCAACGCAGGTTTTCACCCTGTTCTTCCCTCGTTCTTTAAGATTTAATCAATGTAATCCTGCAATAGACGCCGCTTAAATTTTGTATAGTAATAGGAACTATGCAGAAGATAAAGAAATTGCCTCCTCTGGGGTTTGAACCAACGCCATGTTGCGACTGAAGACGACATACTCGTGACGCTCTAACGATGAGCTCCTCTAACTGCAATAAATTTAGATTCAGGACGCTTCAACAACGAGCCTCCTTCAAGACGATTTAACAGGTTTTTCAACCTGATTTCTTCCTGTTCTGTAAGATGTTAATAGTAAAATACTGCAGATAGACCGCAGCTTAATTTGTTAGTATAAGGACTATACTGGTGGGAATTAAGAGGAATTTTCTTAATTTCTTGTTTACTATAACCAAATTTAAGCTGCGGTCTATTGCAGTATTTATCATTTTTTCATCGTAAAGAATGATGCTAGAACGGCTCCGACCTGATGATATAGCCTTTGAAGGGGGCTCGGTCGTTTTGAGAAGTTCTTGATATTCTAACTTTGATATTTTTTATCAATCTTCAATTGTTAGAAGTCGAGTATGTGGTCTCAGTCAACATGTGCGTTGTTCGACCCAGAGGAGGCAATTTTTCTTTATCTTCACAATAGTTCCTTATTTACTATATATATATAGTATAATATTAATATATTATATATTTATATATATTATATTTAATATATTATATATATATTATATATTATATGATATATATATATAATATTTAATATATTATATATATAGTATTATACTATAATAAGGCTTTGAATCCTTAATTTTTGGAGATTCTTTTAAAAATATTTTTGGTGTTTCTCCCAAAAAAGGAAAAATGAAAAAAAAATAATGATAAAATATTAGGTATTATTTATACGTATACATTCTACTTAGAAAAATAGAAAATAATGCATCAATAGTGAATATAATGTCCAAAAATTAAACTGAATTCCAAAGAAAACAGTACAAGAAGAAAAAATAGTTTTTTAAAAAACTTTTGCAACATGAAAAATTCTTTAATTTTTCACCATTATATAATATATTATATATATATATATATATATATATATATATATATATATGAATACTAATTTAATATATTATATAGTGTATAGTATATATATTATACTTATTAAAGTATATATATATATATATTTATATTATACGTATAGATATACTTATTCTTGTAAATACGAAATTAAAATTTTGCCGACTAGAAACTTAACTGAAGTAAATATTTAATAATCAGCATATTTGTGTCAAGTTAATAAAACACAAAACTAGTTTTTTATAGGTGGCGTTTAAAAACAGCATCTCAACGAAAGACCTAATAGTCGCTCGTATTAACTGGAGTCATACTCCTTCTTCGAATTTGAGAAATAAGGAGAACCTCCTTTCGAACGTTTTATTATTGGGGCTCAGTTTCTGCTCCTCACTCTACGTCATTCTTTATTTTCTCTGCTTGTTTTCGAGCGGTAATTTGTGCCAGTACCCCAGCTGCTTGTTCCCCGCCCATCACACTGATTCGGGCGTTGTGGCACTATAGCTGAAACGAGGCTGATAATAAATATATATAATAATAATATAATATAATAATGATATAATCAATAATATAATAAATAATATATAGAAATTTTGTATTAGCTTCTAATTTTTATGAGTTCTGTACGCTCTTCCCAGTTTGTTTAAAGGCATCGATCGCATCATGATTGATTTCGTTAAGAAATATCCTGGCCACTTAGGCATCATCAGAGACTAGTTCTAGACTGAAACTACATTGATAAATTTGCTTATATTAGATTAAACGGTGGTAATTAAACCATTTGGAATATTTTCAATTTCACTTGCTTCATAGAATATTTATAATCAAGCTTTTAATTATGATGTAACTAATAAGATAGATCGACTTAAATTGTTTTATTCGATGGCTTACGGTAAATGGATTTAATTGTGCGAGTAACCTGTTAAGAAAATAATACAATATCTCGTTAAGTCCAAATCTAACTCAAGGAAAATAAATATTAGATCTTACAATAAGCCATTCAAACTTTCTTTCAAGTTTTTCGAAAGGATTAATGCGACTGAGGAGAATGTGCGTCATGTAGTATACCAATTTTACTTTAATAAAGATGACTAATGCCTCTTAATACAACCAATTCTCTCAAACTTTCTGTTTCATAACATAGATACAATTCTAATAAGATCTTTGAACACTGAAAAAGAAACATGAAACCCTCAGACCCAATCTCGACATTTCCAATTTTAACATATTACACCAGACAAGAAATTTGTTTGAATCTGTGGATAAGAAAGAACTGTAGCTGTTGAATTAAAAATAAATGACTCATAAATTCGAGAAATTTTTTGAACATCTTTTGAGTGTGACTGTGTAGAATCTCTTTACTCTATTATGATTATTTATTTTGATTATTATTATTATTATTATTATTATTATTATGATGATTTAACGATCTTTTAAAATTTTACTTCCCATATTCTAATTTAAATAACATTTATTTTGTTTCATCAATTGTTAACTTTGTCTAGAACTCGGCTCTGATGATGCCTGAAGTGTCCAGGCGAAATATTAGAACAAAAGTTCAAAAAAGATGTCGTACTGTTCTATTCCAGGATAGTCCATAAGAAAATCAATCAATAAGGAAATTGGAAAAGGCTTGCAAAGCTCAAATAATAATAATAATAATAATAATAATAATAATAAAAGAGAAAACTTTAATGTCAGAAATAAGTTTCAAAGGTCGAATACCTGTAAGCCCTGCCACACATGCCGTAGTTTCCTGCTCCGTATGATCCACCTATAATAAGGGTAAGTTTTGGAACTTGAGCACAAGCTACAGCTGTTACCATTTTGGCCCCATTCTTAGCAATACCTCCCGACTCGGCTTCTCTTCCAACCATGAAGCCTAGGAAAATATTAAGTTTCAAACAATGGAAATTTTATTTACACTTTCATATAAAACATCACAACAATATCAACAATATATTCAATTTAAGTTATTGATTGTTAATCTAGTTTTAATTTTGAAAATTCATGACCTTAAAAAATTATATTAAAGAACATTACAGTAAGTATTAAAATTGATGCGGAACACACTGTATAATATAAAAGCTTACAAAATAAAAACTGCTGACCTATCAATGAAACAAAGAACCCGTCTATGCAAATGTCATTTAATTTTTTCCTGACCTATATCGTTTTTAATTTTTACGACACCTCTGGTAGAAAAGGGTCAAAGCCAAAACGGAACGCACAAATTAATACCCAGAATCTAGTGTTGATATTATTAGCTTTATATGGTAAAAATTCAAATCATTCATAATTCAGAAAATGCAAGTTACAAAATCCACATGGCATGATACCATCATTGGAAGAACATTACTATTTAGCATTTCCCCAATCAAAAAATTCCTACCTGTAATATTCTGTAAAAAGAGAAGAGGTATCTTCCGTTTACAACACAATTCAATAAAATGAGTAGCTTTTAAAGCAGACTCTGAGAAGAGGACACCGTTGTTCCCAATGATACCCAAAGGATAACCGTATAAACGTGCAAATCCACATACAATAGTTGACCCAAACATTGCCTATAAAAATTGGAAAAATATAAAAACACATAAAATTTTAAAAAATATAAGGTTAAATATTGTTAACCATCATATTTACGACAATGAAAGAATTCCTGAACTTGAAATATTTGAACTAGATTTTCGTAAAATAATTCTACATAAAATTTTAAGGTTAATTAGTAATACTATTGCAAGGATTTCTAAATTTAATTTTACCTTAAACTCATCAAATTCAGAGCCATCAACAATACGTGCAATGACTTCTCTAACGTCGTAACTCTTCATAAGATTATCCCCAACTATTCCATAAAGGTCTTTGGCTGGATATAAAGGTTCTTTTACATCTGATACTGAAACCTTCATTAATGAAGCATGAGAAACTATTAATACATAGTCTTCAATATTATGTTACTTATCTGCATATCCCCCAAAAATATTCTTACCGGGACAATTTTCTTTCTGTTAAGATGTTTGACAATCCTTCGAGCTATATGAATAGCATGGGTATCATCTTGGGCATAATAATCAGTAACCCCAGATTTGCTGTATTAAGAATTAAGAATTACAATTCAGAATTGAAAGATTATTTCATAAATAAAAAAATGTTCTACATTTCTTACCTACAGTGCACGTCTGCTCCACCTAAATCTTCAGCATCTATTTCCTCTCCTGTAGCTGCTTTCACTAGAGGAGGTCCTGCAAGAAAAATTGTACCCTGTTTTCGGACAATTACAGATTCATCTGCCATTGCTGGAACGTACGCACCACCAGCAGTACACGACCCCAATACTACTGCTAACTATGAAATTTTTTCTATATTAAAATAAATATTTATCCAAATTAAATCTTTCAAATGTGATTATTTACAATATTAAAATTATTATTATTATTATTATTATTATATTAACAATTTCGCAAAATTTATCATAAAAGGAGGCTTTGCTCCAACTAGATTAATTAATATTGTATTTTTAATGTCATTTCACCGCATTTTTATTACAAAATTTTATCAGACCGACTTGATGTAAAATATTCTACCAAAATGTTCTCTGTCTGGGAAGACATCGGCCTGTCTTGGTAAGTTTGCTCCACCAGAATCAACAAGATATATACATGGTAAATTATTCTGTTCAGCAATCTCTTGTGCCCTTAAATGCTTTTTAACAGTTATAGGATAATACGCGCCTCCCTTAACTGTTGCATCATTTCCAACAATCATACATTCCACCCTAAGAGAAAAATTATGCTAATGATTTAAGCTAGTACAATAATAATAATAATAATAATAATAATAATAATAATAATAATAATAATAATAATAATAATAATAATAATAATAATAATAATAATAATAATAATAATAATAATAATAATAACAACAACAACAACAACTTGCAGTTCTCAATGTACATATTTAAAGGGGAAGAGAGAAATATTAGTTTCAAATTTTCACTACTTTAAATTATGCTGCCCCCTGAAAAGAGGTGGAAGCTTTGCTAATAGTTTAAATATTTGGTTGTAATCAGGCCTGCAAATCTGAAGCAAAGAAATATTTTTTTCCTACACTGAAGCAAATAAATATTTTAACTATTAAATATTTTTTTTTTCTTATATCTAATCGTAAATGAAAATAATGTTGTCCAGAGCTGGGTAACTTTAAAATAATGGAGTTGGAGTCAGATAATTTTAAAATGATGTAGCCAGAGTTGGAGATGGTAAAAAAAAATAATTTTTTTTTGACAACTCTGCAGCCCTGGTTGTAACTCTCATAAAATAATGATATTTCTTTCTTACCCTGAAACTTTTCCAATCCCTGTAATTATGCCTCCAGCAGGAACTTCTTCATCCTTGTAAAGATTATATCCAGCTAGCTGAGACAACTCCAAAAAAGGAGTTCCTTGGTCTAAAATCAAGTCTATTCGATCTCTCACCAGCAACTTTCCTGTGAAAGAAAAAATAACGAGTGAATTTACTGATAAAAGATTAATGAGGGTAAAAATTGAACAAGAGAATACAATTATAAATCTGAATATAAAATACTTGAATGTATTAATTATTAAGAACTAGTGTTGGTTTGCTCTAGAAATCTCGGTTCTGGCTCAGGAGCGCTCTTAAGACCTTAGCTCCGACTACCCCGAGACTCTAGAGCAAACTTTAAAGTTCAGCTAATACTCTTACTCCAGAACATTCCAAAAAGCCTCAGTTCCAGCTCTAAAGCCACTCTGGAGCGGAGCACACAAGAAAGCTCGGCTCCTGGTCTGAAACGGCTACATCAATTAATATGTGCTTTACTCATCCTCGTACTTTTTTAATGTTATTTCTTACCTTTATGAGAATATTCTTGTTCTGTAATGAGAGCAAGACTACTCGAGCATCAGATTGTTAAGTGTAAACAAAACAATAGCTGCGTTTCCCGAAGCCCGATCTGCAGCCCGGGCGGGCATAAGATTTCATACGTTTCTCTCTAGTTTTCTTTTTAACCCAATACACATAAATTACCATACCACTTATTTTTGACAAAGTAATTTACGCTACTTCTATTTTAATCCTTAACTACTAAAGTTTTGAATTTCCAATGATTTCACCAACAATCACATAATCTATTTCATTCTTCATTACACACAGAGCTCCTGAAAACATGCTCAAAATAAAATTAAATACACACTAATATGAATATTTATTTAGAAAATATAAATAATGTACTAATTATTACAACAGTTTGTTGTTAATTTATATGCTATGCTATATACAGAAGATAGTATAAGGTAGCAAGACCTAAAATAATTTAATTTTATTATTATTATTGAAACAGTAACTGTCAAGAGAATATTCAAGTAATAAGAGTTAATAGCGCTTTAATAAAAAAAAAAAAAAAATTTCCACTACTACGTTGGAAAAAATGACTTCCACTCTTAAACATTCAAATCTAATTCCATATATTGGCTCTCAAAATTATAGGTAATATAAAACTATAATAATAATAATAATAATAATAATAATAATAATAATAATAATAATAATAATAATAATAATAATAGGTTAATTTTGTTTTTATTCTTATTGAAATTTATTTCAGTTCCAATATGATTTTTATTTTTTATGCCTTTATCTCCCCATATTGCTCAAGTGGTCCAAGTTTCTTGGTCATGAATGGAGCTGTTCATCAATTTCTACCTACTAAACATTATTTTGGATTTCACTAATTTCATAATTTCAAATTTTAAAAATTCTAACATTCATGAAATGATTGGAGGCTAGCTACAGAGATTCAGAGTGGCTCCCATGAACCTCCTCTGAGTTAAGAGCTCCGGAGCATTTCAGAACTCTAATGAAAAACTGCTCCACACTCTAGAGCATTTCTGTATCTTAAGCTCTGACTTCTCGGATCTAAAGAAAAATTACAGCAACCGGGTCAAGGACTCCGAAGCCAAAGCAGACAAAACCCTAAAAAGAACTATTCAACTGAATAAGACTAACCTTTACTTATATGTCTTTGAATGGCCTTTTCTCCTCCTCCTTTAACAATGTGATTTACTTTGCCTTTTAATTCGTAGCTACCTATATGTTCTTGAAAATTTTCCCTGTATTCAAAGTAACTTGTTTGAGGTTCCTTTTGTACAAAGACCGAGAAATGGATATTAATAATGATGGATATAATCTAAAAATAAATGAGAAGCAAATACCATACTTAAACACAATCTTTAACAAATATTTTTGAATAGACTCTAAAGCTTTGAATTTCCTTATATAATAGAAGTGCTTACCTGAAATTCCTCATTTTTTTCTGAAACTGGAGAACCTACATAATTAACACTATCATTTGCATGATAAAGACATGATTGGTACCCATTTCTTAATTTAACCATTTGCTTTATTCTTGGGAAACAACGTTTCAGCATTCTGATTTTTTTTTGTTTTTTGAAAAAAAGGAATTTTAAAATAGTAAACTGAAATAAGCATATGAAATTACGATTAAATTATTTTAAATTTTGTATAAAATTTCATATATATATATATATATATATATATATATATATATATATATATATATATATATATATATATATATATATATATATATATATATATATATATATATATAATATATATATATATATAATATATATATATATATATATATATATATATATATATATAAGGGTGTCCCTTATTTATTGATATAAAAATGTTTGGATGCATACCCTTTATTTTTGATCTCTTACATCTAAAGCGTTGTTTAATTTTCACAATACCTGAGGTTGTCAACCCATGCAAACGAGTTGCCAATTCATATTTTTACTTACTCATATTTCTATACTGCACTAACGTTCATACTCAGTTTCTTACTTTCAGTTACATTAGGAGGATATATTTGATTCCGTTGTAAAGGTCACCTATGGTCCTATCAAAGACATTTTGGTTTATTTTTGCATTTCTCTGAAAATTTACACTGCATATCGTCTAATATAATATGATATATATATATATTATATAATATATTATATATTATTAATATATATATATATATATATATATAATTATATATATTATATATATTATATATATATATACATATAATTATATTATATATATATATATATATATGTGTGTGTGTGTGTGTGTGTGTGTGTGTGAAGGTAGCGAATAAACATCAAAATCTTCGAGATTTACAAACTTAAGGGTGTACTTAGGTGTGAGAATTGATAAAATAAGGAATGAATGTATAAGAGTTGTGTGGTGTGAAAAAAGGGGTAAATGAGAATAAATGAAAGTACGTTGAGGTGGTTTGGTCATATGGAAAGGATGGACGATAGTCAGTCGGTTAAGAAGATGTATAGTGGTGAGTGTGCTGGGAATCGACTGGCTGGGAAGACTGAAGAAAAAGTGGATTGAGTCAGTAAAGGATGTCTGTAGGAAGAAATGTGAGTTTGGCAAGAAGGCGAGAAGAGGTCTAATAAGAGTGAATGCAGGGTTTTGTGAAGGGTATGGTTGTTTTGCGCACACTGGGTCATAAATGACCTAACATGAAGAGATCATAGTGAGGGTTTCATCACAGTCCCATGAAACTCTAGGATGGATTTTCTGACTGTGACGAGTTCTTACTAAAAGGTATAAAAACTAATGTGGCTGGCTGGGCTTTCTTTTGACTTGCTTATATTCTTTACTACTTTTTCTGATTCACAGAGCACGCTACCACCTTACCGGCCCAGTCTTGGGGAGGAAGGTGGGTGATATAATATATGAATATTTATATATTGTTATATATATATCTATATATATAATATACTATATATTTCTATTATATATATATATATATATATTCATATATATATATAATTATTTATATAGAATAATATATATAGTATATTATATATTTCAAATTCATAAGTGAACAGGTCCATCTTCTGTTTTTCCTGTTTTATATAAAATACCTTCGATTTAGAAGATAGCCCTGAAGACAGAAATAAATTACAGAGAGGGTAAGCTATCAGATTTAATATAAAGAAAAGCATTCTAAGATATCATTTATAGTGGAATTCTTATATCTATTCTTACATTATTTTTTTTTTTTTCTTTGGGGGGAAAATATGAACTCTCCTTCTCACTGGGGGGAAATATAACTTTTCTAAACCTTTGGTGGAAAAAAACTCTCATTCTACACTGGGATGAAGAAATACCATCCTAATACCTGGATGCATTACTACCTTTTCATTACATTGCCACTTCCTATAAAAGAGGATTGACAAGATCTCAACTCTCGATCTCTCTTTGTCATAAACCGAAGGAGATAGTGAAAAGTCTGAGACAGAAAAGAAAACTTTGAATAAATTAAATATAATTACTTTACTTGGGTACTTGGAATACAAGTGGAATAAACTTATAACTTATCTTTAATATCTGATCTACACCTCCTTAACACCAACATCTTACTTACTTTAACGCTGAAGAACTAAAATTCTAAAATTAAAACTGATAACTTTGTTAAAAATATTGAAAAAAATAAATAATGAAAAATAAACAAAACCTGAAAAAAGATGTTTTGTAAATAAATATTTTTTATAAAAAAACACAAATGCTGGTGTTATTATTACTGTTCTTATTTTTATTTTTATTTCATATCATACTTGCACATTCTAATCTTGTTTCCCTTTTTGTATAGTTTTCGGGTTTTCCAAAGATTTCAACACAAACGTGGGAACTAGGATTGTGGTTTGGTCCCATCAAGACATCAGCTTCCTGTGTGGGGAAACTTCTAATCGCATATGGTTGGAATATTTTGACACACTACATTAAACACTATGGTAAAATTATAATCAGATAAGAAATTTTTTTCTACACAACACATTACACTACACAAAAATAAAAATATAGGGGAAAAGGGCCTAAAGAACCTGAATCAGTGCACTCACTAGTTTGAATTCCTCTCTCGGGTTTTAAACTCGCTAAGTTGATTGATAAGTAGAAAAAAGATTTACCATGTATACTTAACAAAACTTATCATAACCTGAACTTATTAGGTCTTAAGCTGAATTTAACATAAAAAAAAACTTCAATTTTTATTTTTTTTTTTCCATGTGGCAGGGTTACATCCGAATTCTATTGAAACATTGATTATAGTTTAAAAAAAATTAATTTTTTATATTACACTTAGCTCCACAATTACCTAGAAAAAATATATATTAGGGTTTTGAAAAAATGAAATAAATAAATAAAAAAGAATAACAAATAAGCTTATATTACAAATAATTGATCAACTATTATGATAAGAGTTCTAATGATTTGAAGAAATTACATTAAAGCTGATTTATTGAAATTTATCACATCATCAATTCAAATGGGCCTACCAGATATGAAAATTAGCTATCATTTGATTTACTTAATGAGTTACTTTAATGACCACAGAGCCTATTGGCTCATGGGGTCATCTCTGTAGACTAGAAGATCAGAAACCATTACAGATATGGCAACCATTGAAGGTTGTACAAATGCATGATAAAAGTAAACAGGTTCATATAAACTAACCATGCTCAGTGAGAACCCCCCAACAGATTTAAAAGCCTGGAGATGGCTATCTTAAGGAATCCCACCATTATAAGAATGATCAGAAGAGCAAAGATGAAGGCCACAAAAACAGCAGTCCGGGCAGCTCAGTCCCAAAAATTGAGGAACTCCAAAGAAACAAAAGGAACCAAAATACAAGATTACCCTGGTCAGAATATGTTGAACTATTAGCACGAGAGCCTTGCCAAAGAAGGGTGTGGAACCATAGTACTGGAAGAGTGGAAATCATAGGAGCCCATTAACATAAAAGAGAGGGCCAGAAACCCAAACAGTTGACAGGCACACTATCCACTACAGTCAAAAACAAGAGGATGAAAAAGAATTATTTCTGACTTCTTTTCTCCTTTGGGAAAAGAGATCCATTAACAAGAGGCCAATATACAGTGGAGCAGGGAATGTATTCATAAGCACCAGAAGGCACCAATTTATGAGGAAGAGGCAGGCATGTAGAAGAAAATGCTTGCCAGGCTCATCAAGACAGACTCAATCGGCAGATCATCATCATCCACATCAGTCATCTCATCTAGTACAGTGGCAGAAATTCTACTTACAATATAGGGAAAATATCCCACATTTTCTGGGGAAAATATGTCAAATCTGAAAGAGTGTTAATGAAAGGACTTAAATTCTTAACAGGGTTCAGTTTCTGTAGAGCCTGGGTCAGTATGGGCTCCCAAACTCACACCATGGAAATCCTTCATTATTTGAGTAGCCTTGTGATATACCAGGCAGTTCTTGTCATTCAAGGAGTGGACACCACAACCACACATGAACAGTATGGGGAATTATGACAAGCAGGAGATTTATGAAAATCACTGTGAAGAGCACAGCGGGACAAAGCCTTACATGTCAAGGACCCTCGACCATATTGTCAATAATTATAGCATCTCATAACGGATATCCATGGGTAACCTTATAGCTAAGAATAGCCAATGAACACTTTCAGGCAAGGGACCCTGAAATTTGAGCTTCAGTTGTAAGGTCAGAACACAGGAAGGACCAACAGAACTGTCAAAAGCCATAATCCTGGTAGCATCAAGGATGTAGGAGGAATCAGTACCCAACAGTTTGATAGAGTGTCTTTCTATTCATCTAAAAGAGCCACTGCATCAACTGGACCAATTTTCCCATATTGGATGAGATGAGAGGCTGCACCACCAGATTAGGTACCCAACATCTGATGGGGTAGGAACCCAATTTAGTAATGTGCGGAACATCTAACTCCAGTTTGCTCAAATCAAGAGATCTCAAACCGAAAACTCACATCCCTTCCCAACATGCAGGGCGAGTTTTCAATAATATATTTCCCAAAAGGAAATTCATTTAAAAGGGTGGCAGTCCGTTTAGGATTATTAAATATAGCACAATTATCAGATTTCATTAAAATCACTGTATTCTCAGTCAGGAACCAGCACTATAGAATTAAGAGAAGGTCTATCCTGTAGGCCAATGCTTGTAGAGGGGCCCTCAAAAGTGTCAGTGAAAGGCATATGTTTATTAGTTTTATTCCCAATAACGCTGTAGGTACTCAGTGAAGCTATTTCTCTTTCTTTTATCCGTCTCAGCCAAACCTAAGTCTAGGTTCATAAAATCCTCCACGAGACCCCACTCTTCCAAACACGCCGGGTGAGTTTTCAATAATATATTTCCCAAAAGAAGATTCATTTAAAAGGGTGGCAGTCCATTTAGGATTATTAAATATAGCACAATTATCAGAAGATTTCATTAAAATCACTGTATTCTATATAGGGTTGTTATTTTTATCTAATAGGCCAATACCCGTAGAGGTACCCTCCAAAGGGTCAGTTAAGGTCATAAGTTTATTATTTTTATTCCTAATAACCCCTTCCTCAGTTCAACTATTTCTCTTACGTTTATTTATTGCTCCATAAATTCCTTTGCAGGAGGATGACAATGTAGGCCATCAGACCTGGGAGGACCCATGAGCATAAAAGTAAATAAAAAATAAACAACAAATATGAATTTACATAAATAGGACAAAAAACAATAAAGGTAATAACATGAAGATCAAATTACTGGTCTGCCGAGGAAAGCTTGCAACTTGCCAAAATGCAAAGCTAACCACAGGCATAGATCAATCAATAGTATCATCATAGTGTATTAATATAATAATTATTATTATTAATAATTTTGATATCATCGTTGATTTCTTTATAAATATATCAAAAGAAAAAAAAATATATAGCTAAAACCATACAAAAAAAAAAAAGTGTAGAGAGCCTTCACCGAATACTATATATATATACCGTATATATATATATATATATATATATATATATATATATATATATATATATATATCTATAGTAGTATGATATATATATATATATATATATATATATATATATATATATATATATATATATATATATATATATATATATATATATATATATATATATATATATATATATATATATATATATAAATTAAAAAAATAATGAAGAAAAAAAAAAACAAACATGGCAGTCTTTAGAAAAATTACAGCCTCTCAAAATTGTTAAAACTCCCATTAGGACATTAGGACATTAGGAATATAGAGACAGTAAAAAGCCACATGGGCCCATCGAGACTGTCCCAATCAACCCACTAACCAAACATACCACAGCACCCTAGGGTTTGTCAATTTGTTGTAACTACAAACCACCAATTTGGCTTAGTCAAACTAATGATATATAAATATGATACCCAAACCATCCACATGCATTAATAACTGTTATGGTCACACATGCCATCTAACAATAACTGCTATAACTAAAAACCCGCCAATTTGGCTTCGTCAATATATTATATGATACCCAACCCATCCATAAACGAATCTAACCGTTTCTTAAATGTTGCAATCGAGTCACACTCAACAACCTCCTCTGGCAGACTATTCCAAAATTTAACAACCCTATTACTGAATGCATACTTTCTTATATCAAGATGGCGCTTCTTAATTTTCTTATTATGCGCCCTGGTCACCTGTCCATGTTCTACTATGAAAATTTATTGGTCTCTATATCAATAGATGTAAATATTTTGTAGACTTTGTATCATGTCCCCTCTGAGAAATCAGCTCTTCTACAGAAAACATTCCAACTCCTTCAGCCTCTCCTCATAGCTCTACCCTCAAACCCAGAAATCAACGTTTTTTTTTAATCCCAACCCTAAAGCATATCTAAGTCTTTCTTTAAATAAGGGGCCCAAACTTGTGCACAATACTCTATTACTGGCCTAACATAGCTATTATACAGTTTACTTATTACTTCCTTGCTCTTGCAAACAACATTGCGATTTATTATGCCCAGCATCTTATTAGCTTTATTTATAGCTTCCAAAGATTAGCTACTTTCAAATTAATGCTTATAATCACCTAAATCTTTTTCTTGGTCCACAGACTCAAGCCAATCCCCATTCATATCGTAGTTAAAACTTTTATTTGAGTAACCTAGGTGAAGAACCTTACACTTTTTACTATTAAAATTCATTTGCCACTTATCTGCCCACCCAAGAAGTTTATCGAGATCATTTTGAATCTTTATGCATCCTTCACTATTCCTAACTGAGGTGGCCACTTTAGTATCATCTGCAAACTTAGAAACCTTGCATTTAAGTCCCTGGTCTAAATCATTTATATATATGAGGAACAATAGTGGCCCAGCACTGAACCCTGTGGGACACCACTCTTCACTATTTCCCATGATGATTTATTCCCATTTAGTTGTACACACTGTTTTCTATTTCGCAACCACTCTTTAATCCAACCATGTACCACTCCACCTATACCACATTGCAATAACTTTTTCATCAGCCTTATCAAAAGCTTTACTAAAGTCTAAATATACAATATCAACTGGATCTCCTCAGTCAATGCAGTCAGTAATGCATTCCATAAATTCTAAAAGGTTTGTCTGACATGACCTACCCTTTCTGAAACCGTGCTGGGATAGGGTTGGGATTAAAAAAAAACCATTCATTTTTAATAACTTTTCCAAAACCTTACAACCAGAGATGTTAAGTTAACTAACCTATAAATTCCCAAATCTTCCTTACTACCTTCTTATAAATAGGCACAACATATGCTGTTTTCCAGTCATCTGGTACCTCACCAAATGTTATAGATAGCTTAAAAATCAAATACAGTGCCTTTGCAATGCTGATACTACCCTCTTTCAGAATTCTACCATATATCCCATCAGGCCCTGCAGCTTTACCTGGATCAATATGGTCTAATAAACGTTTAATATCTTTACATCAAATTCAAATTCTGTAAGTCTATTTGTTACATGCATACAAGAACTATTAGTCTCCAAACTATTATCTAATCTTTCCTCAGTAAACACTGAAGCAAAATAAGCATTGAAAATGTTGACCAACTCCTTATCTGAACTCACTAAATTTTGATCAATTTTAATTGGACCAATTGTCCTATTCTTACTTTTAAATTTATAAAAGCTAAAAAACTTCATCATTTTCATCCATCCAGGTTAGGTCTCATTTCAGGCCCTCTAGTTCATGTTATGATATATTTTGTTAGGTATACACAGAGAAAATCTATGTAAGCCCATACTTAACAAATCTTATCATAACCTGAACTACGATGGCCTTAAAACAAGCATGTGGACCACTAATTTTTTTTTTTAATAAGAAAGCCTATGCGAAAGTTTTTAACTTTGCGAGGCTGTAACTTTTTTTTCCTAATGAGTTAAATCATTTTTTGTTTTTTATGCTTCATTTTTATTTTTTTTTTAAGAGTATATCCTGTTATTTTTAAAAAAATTTTTTTTACATATATAAGAAAATCCTATGGGAGTTTTAACAACTTTGAGAGACTATAACTTTTTTTTTTTTAAGGAGACAGCCACGTTTTTTTTTTTTTTTAATTCTTCATTATTAATTTTTTGGAGTATATCCTGTGACTTTTATTTATTAAAGTATTAATAAAAATAAAAAAAATTAAAATTATTTTCCTGCAGCCATTCGTTTTGTTTACATTTTTTCTATTTTCATAAGCACGTCCCAATTTCGGCAAGCACGGGAAATAACAATTAACAACCTAACCTAAATTAAGGAAGACCGTTTTCGTTTTTGTCATTTGTGCTTACGCACGGTAATAAATGTTTACACAGTTTTAGCACTAATTTCGTGCAAAATCTACAACGAGGGCTTATGAGGTTTACTTTTATTAAAAACAATTGGAATTAGCTGTTCTGATGGAGCCCGGCGATTTGGAATAAGAAAAAAAATTAGGACCGTTTTCGTTTTTGTCATTTGTGCTTACGCTCGATAAGAAATGCTTACTTAGTTTTAGCACAAATTTCGTGCATAAACGAACGCGATTTCTCATAAAAGACACTCTCCACCACGTAGTGAAAACATTATCATTTGATTTCTTTACGAATACATTAAACAGGTAAAAAGTATGAATATCATACAAATATTTCGTACTGTATTAATATAATCTTTGTTACGATTTTATGCTAAATTTGATAAATGGAACGCAAACTCTAGGACCGTTTTCGTTTTTGTCATTTGTGCTTACGCTCGATGAGAAATGCTAACCCAGTTTTAGCCCGAATTTCGTGAATAAACAAACGCGATTATGGTAACTTTTGCTTACAGTTCGAATCGGGCCAGTTGTGACATAGGTTTTAATAAACAAATAAAAAAATAACAAATAGTTCATATTACCAATAACTGATCAACTATTGTGATGGAGTTTATCGATTTAGAAGAAATTACTCAAATGAAGTCAAATTAGATTTAAAGCTAATTTTATTGAATGAAACATTCATCAAACAAAACGGACCTACCACGCCTCCATCTTGTTTGTTTACATTTTAACGTAAATATAAATTCGGCAAACACGGGATAGTAACCTTACAAAATTAAGGAAATTCCTTACGTTTGGACTTTGGTGAGCATTTTTCACGATTTTGCACAAAGTTTGACAAAAACGAACGCAAATTCGAGCATTTCTTACGTTTCACAAGCAAAATGCAAAAACGAAAACGGCTTACCGTTTTCTGTTATGTCATTTGTGCTTACAAACGGTAGAAAATGTTAAGCCGTTTTCGTTTTTGCATTTGTGCTTACGAAACGTAAGAAATGCTCGAGTTTGCGTTCGTTTTTGTCAATCTTAGGGCAAAATCGTGAAATATGATGACCAAAATAAAAAATTTCCTTAATTCTGTAAGGTTGTTATTTCCCGTGCTTGCCGAATTTACCACGTTCTTACGACAAAATGTAAACAAACAAGATGGCGGCGTGGTAGGCCTGTTTGAATTGATTAATGTTTCATTCAATAAAATTAGCTTTAAATCTAATTTCTTCAAATTGATAAACTCCATCACAATAGTTGATCAGTTATTTGTAATATGAACCATTTGTTATATTTTTATTTCTGTTTATTCCAAAACCACGTTCTCCATCACAACAGCTGATTCCAATTGTTTGTAAACACAAGTGACCTATGAGAAATCGCGTTTGTTTATCACAGTATATAGCTATAGCTATAGCTATAGCTGCGTTTCCAGAAGCCTCGAGGCAGCCCGTGCGTGCAAAATCAACTCGGAAACGCTTCGAATTGAAAAAAAAATTATATTAAACAATCAGAGAACAGGAAATTTGAGTACCTTGAAACGTCCGAGCGCGCACGTCGGATCAGCTGACAATTGTAAACAATAATTTTATACTTATATATATATATATTATATATATATATATATATATATATATATATATATATATATATATATATATATATATATATATATATATATATATATATAATAGCTTATATATATATATATATATATATATATATATATATATATATATATATATATTATGAAATGATACGATAGATATTTAGGCCCGTATTTATGAATCAACTTTGA